>PVJI01007833.1:0-75448 GCA_004026765.1 Micronycteris hirsuta | reverse complement strand
ACCAGAGACATTGAAATTTAGAACATTCTGGCAGTAACCAGAGGGGAGGGGGAAGGGGATAATGGGGACAAGGGTATTCAGGAACTGCTATAAAGGACACATGGACAAAACCAAGGGGCAGGGTGGAAGCAAGGGAGGGAGGTGGGTTTGCCTGGGGTTGGGGGTGGGGGTAAATGCAGACAACTGTAAGTGAACAACAATAAAATAATTAAAAAAAAAAAGAAAAAAAAGGATCATGCATTGCAGCTCTCTCTCCTTGAGGTCTCAAATCAAATTCAGTTTTTCTTCCAGCTCCCAGATCTAGAGAAGCATATTAAGTGGCTAAAATTTCCTGTCCAGAACAGGAGTGTCCGCTACAACACCTGGACAGGTGTTCCTCCAGCCTTTGTTTGAATACTCACCTCCTTAAAAACCAGCCTACTTCAAATTTGGACAAGTCTCATTGTTACATATTTCACTTCCTTACACTGTAATGAAATCTGCCTCCCTGGACTTTCACCCCATTTGTCTTTGTTCTGCTCTCTTGAGCTAGGCAGAATATGTCTAGCCTTCAATATGATAGTTCTTCAGACATTTGAAGACAGCTGTCAGATCTTCACGCCTAAATTTTCTTTTTCTCAGGTGAAATAGTCTCAGATCTTTCAACCATACTTTTCATAAATAGTGTAATATGTGGAAAATGTATGAGCAATAGCCCAAGGCAGACCTGGATTCTGTTAATTTATTTATTCAATTATTTAATCTTCTTGCATTTATTCTCACTATCAAGTAGAATAAATATGATAAATCCTGCAAAGGAAAAACACATGGTTCAATGAGTGCATACACTAGGGAGGGATTTAATCAAGGCCAGAGAAGTCAGCTAAGGCTCTCTTGTGAGGTCAGGGTTAAACTAAGTTGATGGATGGGTAGTAGTTAATAAGGCAAAGAGGAGAGGAAGTACTTTCCAAGCAGAAGAAGCAACATGCAGACCCTGCTGTGGGAGGGGTATGTGATGGAGGCATCACTTATCCGACGGATCTTTAATTTCTGCATATAGGCAAAAGATGCATTATAATAACTTTTCCCTTGGTAAAAGACCCGTTCTGAGGATCTGTGAGATGGAGATGAATGTGCTTTAAAGTGCCAAAGTCCTCTGTTACTGCTGAAAACAGAAGGATCCATTAACCCTGTCAGGCTTGCTCCCTCACCGTTCTCCCAACAGGCATTGCTGCTTCGGTCCTTTCACTCTGCTCTTCCCTCCTGGGCAGGTCTCGTCTTTCCTCTCTGTTCATCAGTTCTTGCAAACTTTATTGCTCATCTCCAGTCCTAATTTCTCTGGGAGATTCCCCTGGGCGCTCAGGCTCAGATTCATTTCTGTAGTGTAATGGGTAAATGCAGGGCTTTATAGTTCTCGGTTTAAATCCAGATTTGATTACAGACTACCTGGTGGCCTTAGGCAAATGGCTTAATTTCCCAGACATCCAATTTCCTTATTTGTGCAAAAGGGGTAATAACAGTAACTACTTTATTAAGTGGTTGTGAGGATGAAATGAGATATATATGTGTATGTATATATATATGAATTAGTGCTCTTCCTTCTTACTTTCTGGTCTTGGCCCTCCTCTGTGCCCACACCACACGGCTCAATAATTCTAAGGCCAACTCTAAAGATAGAGGAGTACAGAGGAAGCCATTTGTTTTGCTCCCAGATATTTGAAGTCCCTGGTACCCTGGCTGTTGCTACTGCACGTCAGGCAGAAGTGCCTGCACAGTGAGCCCGCAAGCGTGCAGAAGCTCTGAGCCGCTCGCCAGCTGACCCAGTTACCTTACGACTCCCCAGGCTCTCTTAGCTCAGCATCACCATGCATGACCAACCCAGCCCAGTGAAACTGTAGAAGGCAACTTACATTCATGCTTTAAATGGCAAGTGAAATAGTTTTTCAGACTGTCATACCCAGAATCCAGAAGGCTTTTCTGGATTCATGATTCTTTTGCAGAATTCTATTTCATAAGTATATCTTGACAATTTTTGAAACAGAAAAACAAATTATTTAATTCCTAAATAAACATGTTTTTAAAGTACTTACATTCAAATGAGGTTAACTAGGTGAAATTCTAGTATTATCTTTTAAAAGATTGCAACCTATATGTCAAGACTGCAGGTAAAGTTGTAGGAGCAGGATATTGAATTTACATCTCGAAAAAGGGATGGAAATGCGCTCAATTGATTCAGTCCATTGATTTAGGATTCTTTATGTTTACAGGCTGCAGACAATTGTGGTTCAATATTGCAAGAAATTTTCTTCTTTGTAGAATTAAAAGAATCTGCAAAATAGAAACTAAATCAATGTTGCATTTGCAATTTAGAATATAATCCCTTATGAGCACCCCTCTGCATGTATTTCATACTTCAGAAGCTTCTCATGCTCTGCTAGGTCAGGGGGCCATAAAAGATGTATTAATGTATGTCTAGTTCTGCAATCCATAAAGCTAATTTAAACTCTCCTTTACAGGCAAAACAAATGATTAGTATTTAGGTCTGGGATTAACAACTGAAAATAGGCCATTCTGTGATATCCTCAGGGACACAGCACAGTTTGGGGTTTAAGGCTCAAAGAAAATCTACTTTGCGAAAAATATTTCATTATGAACAGGTGTGTCCCACTAATGATATCTTTATTTTCAGTTCCCGAAGCATCAACTCTCTATTGCAATATAACTCTTCTTTCCCCCACCAACCTCAGTTCTACCAACTGAATATTTTTGCCCTTCCCGTTGATTTTGAAATGGAGCCTCCAGTCACTTCTACCTTGATTACTGTTTTGACAGATATTAAAACCAAGATCAATGTGTTTATTTTCCTGTTGCAACTGTTTTGACTGTACGTATTCAAACAGTACATAAAGTCTCACTACAGCAGTTATTTCAGAAGCTGAAAATGTGTGTGCAAAAACATCATAATTCTGAAGAATTCAAAATTGGCCATTTGGATTTCTTATAAAACTGATCACAATGAAAAGGTACATTTTGTTCTATTCATTAGTTTTTTCCCTCTCCTCCTTAATTCACCTTTATCTCTTTTGTTTTTATTTGTAGTCTCTTCTGCCCCCACACTGATTTTTATTATGCAGAGCACTTGAATGACGGATACTGACATCAGTGTCCACAGAGTTTTTTTCTTTGATTGATTCTAGAGAGGGGGAAGGGAGGGAGAGAAACATCGATGTGAGAGAGAAACATGAATCAGTTGCCTCTTGCACGTGCCCAACAGGGGACCAAACCCCCCAGGCATGTGCCCAGACCAGGAGTCAGATCTGCCACCTCTGCATTTGCAGGACGATGCCCAACCAAGTGAGCGACAGTGTCCATAATTTTAATACCTTTATTAAATCTAATATCTTTCATAAAAATTTAGGTATACCTCAGGGAACCACAAACTTACTAAGTATTAACTCATCTCATTTTATGGCCAGTTCCCTCTTTCCCTGTTGCTCCACAATTTATTTTTATCAGTTGCTCTTATTTTCTGTTAGGCATCATGATAAGAAATAAAATTGAAGCTCCGTTTTTTTCTTTTCACGACCCAACATTTTATTTTAATAAATTAGAAAGGTTGAAATATCTGTATAATGACTATCCATATACCCACCCATACATACTCTACTATAGACATTTTACCGTATTTGCTTTGTCACCCAGCTATGCATTTATCCATTGCTTCATCCATCTACCAGCCCATCTTCACTTTCTGATGGAGGAAGCTGCAGATATAAATATACATTATCTCTAAAGGCCTCAGCACATGTATCATTACCTAGAGTTCTAAACTGGTTTATAGTTCTTTTTTTTCTTTCAAGTAATATCTACCTATAATAACCAGTACCAATCTTAAGCTTACCATTCACTGACTTTTGACCAATATATACATCTGTGTAGCCTAAACCCCCATCAAGACAAAAAATATTACTATCACTCCAGAAAGTTTCCTCATTCCTCTTTCCAATTGATCCTCACCCACCCTCCTCCTACGTTAGGCAACCAGTTTTCATTTTTTTCTACCTCAGATTAGTTTTGCCTGGTCCACAACTTCATACAGATGGAACCATAAAGTATACACCTTTATGGGCAAGACTTCATTCAGCATAATGTTGAAATTTATCCATATTGTTGGTGCACCAATAGTTCTTTTCTACTGCTGAGTGGCATTCTGCTATATGACTGTACCACAGTTGGTTTATCCATTCTCCTTTTGATGAACATCTGAGTGCTTTCCAGATTTTTAGCTATGATGAATAAAGCTGTTGTAAGATTTTTTGTGTGTGTTTTTGCGAACATGTGTTTTCTTTGTTTTGGGTATTTAGTAGTGGAATTGCTGAGTCATAAGGTAGGTATGTACTTGATAGTATAAGAAAGTACCAGACCTATTTCTAAAATAATTGTGTGGCGTTTAACATTTCTATCATTAATGTATGACTTTTGGTTGCTCCATATTCTTGTCAACATTTAGAGTTGTCAGTTTTTTTAATTTTAGCTATTATACGTAACCGTATCTTATTGTGATATTCATTGGTATTTCCTGATGACTAATGATGTTCAGTACTTTTTACATGCTGTTGGCCATTCATAGGCCTTTCTTTGTGAAACATCTGTTTAAATCTTCTTCCACATTTTTATTAGGTGGTTTATGTTTTCAAAATTGAGTTGTAGTTCTTTATATATCCTGGATACCAGTCTTTTGGCAGATACATGTTTGTGAAACCATTTCTTCTTTTCTAATTTCATTTATTTATTATTTTTAGAGGGAAGGGAAAGGAGGGAGATCTGGTTCTCTCCCCTCATTTTACAAAGGAAGAAAAACTCAATGAGATTAAATGATATGCCTAAAAAAATAGAACTCACAGTTCTGAGAGTAAAGACTAGACACAGATCTTCTGATTGAATAGCCTTTTGGTTTCATGTTTTTCCCTCTGTTGTCAAGCCATGTGGATTTGTGCTTTAAGATGACACTTGAACTTATCCCTTCCTTTTTACTGAGTTTGCCAGTGTAGTGTCTAGTTATATCAAAATTCGATGTCACTCAGAGTAATCTTTTCCCCTGCGGCCCATCTTGCACTCTTATCCCACTGATTTTTCTAATATAGACTTTTCGTCAGACATTCTTTTATTCCAAAAACTTCAGTGGTTTTCATCGAATCGGGTCCTAAATTTCCAAGGATCACCACACTCTAATCCCATCCTGTTTCTTCATCCTTATTTCTCATTCTCCCCATCCTGCACCTGCTCATCCTGCACCGGCTCATCAGGATGGTCTCACTAACCCCTAGCTGCATGCGAATTTCTGTTGTGGTTCCTGTATTGGTTCCGTATTCTGGTATCCCACCCACCCCACTCCTCTCCATTTAGCCACTTTCATACAGCTCAAAGTTCAAAATCCAACTCTAGTGCCACCTTTTCCATGAAACATTTTCTAATTTTTCTCACTCCTGAGCATGCATGGTAACATTCCACTTAGCAACTGAAACTACCCTCTATAACAGATAAACCCCGAAATATCAGTGGCTTAACATCATAGAAGTATACTTGTTGTTCATTGGTAATAGTATACGTATTGGTGTACTGGCGATCACAGTGGTGGGGCGCTGTGCTTTTTGTAGCCATTTAGGGACCCAGGGTGCTGGGGGGCTCTGCCGTCTCTAACACGAAGCGCCCAGAGTTGCTCAGGCACTGGAAGTTGGAGAAAGAGATGAGAAAGCGCCTCTGCTTCTTGACCACCTCAGTCCAGTAGGGACATGTCACAGCACTTTTGCTGCTGAGAACTAGTCACAGGGCTCCAGTTCACCTTGTGCTGGGAAATGTACTCCCTGCCAGAGCATCTGCATCCCTGAAACTACCATATTCTCTGGAAATGAAGTACAAATCTCTAGAAGGTGCCTAGTTAGTTTTGTTACAACGTTATCCTGCACTGATTTCCAATTGCTTGGTCTTCTTGTATCCTCAGCTGGTTTATATTATAGCTAAAATTCCACAAATATATACAGCAAAATGCAAGTCTAGCACTTAGTATATGCTCAACGAATGCTTGTTAAATAACAGGACAATTTACAGTCTTTTTAAAAGTTCTTAGTTCCTAAATTAAACAAGAAAGAAACAAAAATTAATAAATCCCCAGTAGTTCTGTCTCTGTCTTTTTTAAGAGCACGTTTGCAATGTATTTTCTTTTTTCTTTTTTTTAATATTTTAAATGTTTTCTTTTTTTTTTTAAAGATTTTATTTATTTATTTTCAGAGAGAGGAGAAGGGAGGGAGAAAGAGCAATGTATGGTTGCCTCTCACATGGCCCTCACTGGGGACCTGGCCCGCAACCCAGGCATGTGCCCCGACTGGGAATTGAACCGGGACCCTTGCAATGTATTTTCATTGTATATACACAAAGTGAAATTTAGCTAGATTATCTTCAACTTCAAAAACAATTTTCAACTGGTATATCTTGTTTCCCTTTCCCTGCTAAATCTTTTCCATTATAGAAAAGCTGACACATACAAAAACAGAATATTATAATAATATACTCCACCTGACTTCACTAATGACCAACTCATGATCAGTCTTGCTTCATCTATGTGCCCCACTCCCCTCCCACACTAATTTTTTGAAACTAAACATAAATATCATATTATTTCATGTGTAAACACTTTCATTTGTATTGCTAATAGATAAGGCCTAAAAAATCCACAATACTATATCTCACTTAAGTAATAATAATAACCCCTTATTATCACTAAATAATCATTAGTATTCCAAGTCTCCCTATATTTTAAAAACAATTGGTTTGTTCAAGATCCAAAGTCTAGACAATACATTTTATATATGCCTCTCAAACATTTTAAAAATTGTAATTCTCCCTCTCCCCCCTTATCTTAGAATTTATTTGTTGAAGAATCCAAATCATTTGTCTTATAATGATACTCACCTTCTGGATCTGACTGATCCCATCACTTGGTTTAACAGTTTAGTGTGCCGCTGCCCCCAGCATTTCCTAACCTCTGGCGTTAGGTTTACAATCTGGATTGGATTCAGGCTTGCATTGCATCATAAATGGGGTTATATGCCTCCATCAGAGGACCCTTGATTACCTCTCTTCTTGATGTTAACAATTCTCAGTGAGTTTAAAAGTTGTCACCTTGATCTGTCCATTACAACAACCTTCTCCCTCAGCTTTTCACCTTGGCCTAGATCCATTATTTCATTATGCATATCTTGTGTCTTTTTACAATAAGGTCTTCTAAAGTTTTGAAAATTTCATTATTCATTTTCATCTTATTAAATATATTTAAGACATTAAAAAAATTTCCCAGTCATAATAAGGGTAATTAACATCTGTTTGACACTTAACACTTTACCAAATATTTTTGTAATGGGGTGGCCAGGCCAGATCACTGGGGAGTTGAGGGGGGAACCCCCACCTGAAGAAGCCAGGCGGCCTGCCTTCCTGGAGAGGGGAGATTGCTTGAGGCAGTTATAAACAAGCCAGCATGCATTGCCCCACAACCAAGCAAGAGCCTTCCCAGCAGAGAGAGGCTCTGGGAGAAGGTTACTGCCTCAGGCAACTGTAAAGAGTCAGCCAGTAACAGAGCAGAGCAGTGAGCAGGAAGAGGGGCAGAGCTGAGCTTCCCTGAGAGACACCTGAGCTTGAAAGGGGCTGGGGAGCATCGAAGGCAGCCCGGGATGAAACCCGAGCCTAGGCGGAGCCTAGGCGTGCTTCCATATCGCTGGAGCTACGGTAAGCAACCCCTGCAGCTCTGACACAGGATACACAGCACCTTCGTGAGCCGTGGAGGCCAGATGCCCCCACCAGACTGAGACCCAGTGCTGCTACCGTGACTGGAGACTTTGCCCCTTTACAGACTGACAGCCAGAAGAGGGGCACAGACAAACATGGCCAACATGGCCCACATTGAAAAGCTGGACACTCCCACAGCACATGGGATTTAGGGAGGGGGCTTTAAATCAGAATACGGGCAAAAGCCCAAGCTCTCTTGCTTCTGTCCTACATGGGAGGGAGCACTAGGGGCTTAGACCAGCTCCCAGAGGCAGAGTCCCATGCTGGGGTGAGTGCCTTGAAGGGCGCCAGCCCTTGGGCTCTCCCTGAGAGCAGCACACGGAGGCATGAGCTGGGAAGTTTCTGTACCCCGGGGCGCAGGCAGCTTGAGGTGCCGGGATGGAGCTTCCCCTGCACGAGCATCTGGAGTGATCCGGCTGCGCACTGAAGACCGACAGAGGGAGAGACAGAGGGACAGGGAGAGAGCGCGGGGGAGGGAAGCGAGGGGAGAGGGAGAGAGTGCTGTTGCGCGGAGATGACGACTCTGGCACTAGAGACCGAGATCCCGGAGCTGGAGAGCTGGGGAACCTTTTGAGTACCAACCTTGGGCCACAGATAAGCAATAATGGGAAACTTCTAGGCATGGACTTGCGCTTTAGTTTTTCTGGGAACAAAGTATTTTCTGTCCTTTGCAGGAATGCTCCCAGCCGCCTCAACTTGGGAACTCTGTTAATAAAAACTTACTTCCTTTGCCACAAATCTTCGTTTTATGCTGGTACAGGGCAGCAAGTGGCTGGACCCCAGCAGCGCAGTTACATTTTCACACACACTATTTTACAAATGTTATCTGATCCTCTCAGAACACCTAGGCAAACTGGCTCTGTGAACTTGGGCAAAGTTCTTCATCTTAGAGACGAGGGAAATCATAATTATTTCTAGGATTGTTATAAAAATTAAACAAGTTAAATGCATGCAAAATGTTTAGAACAGTGCTCACCATATTATGGTAAAAAAATAAGCATTTTACTACTGTTATTATTGTAGTAGTATTTTAACTAACATTTGATTTTTTAGTTTTTATGGAAAATAACAGGACAATTTAATTTTTATTTTTTATATAATTTTATAACCTCATCATAATCTTGATTAGCTTGAATGTGATATGAATTTAGCTTTTACTGTCACTTATTGCTAAATATTATTTAAATACTCTATCTTCTTTATTCATAGATGATCAACTAAAAGTCATTTTCTACCAAAAAAAAGTAAAGGAGATAATATTTAACTTATATCTTTTAGGCTATACATATACCATGTTTTCCTTTGTGAGAAGAAAAAGTCCATACACTTTCACATATTTTATATAAGTTTTTATCATGTTTCAAAACAAACTTTAATAAAATTATGTAGTACTAGAGCTTAAAGGATCTTGGGGAGTAGTCTTAGCACTTTATTTACAGGTGAATAAACTGAGGACTCAGACAATTGTCTGACTTCACGTGACTAATCCACGACAAGACCAGTACTAATACTGAGATCATAAATCAAAATCAGCCCCGGCTGCAACCTCTTTCCATTATAGTGCACGGTTCTAAATAATTTTCAATGTCCTCCCATCGATTCTCATACTACTACTCTAAAAGCTATTTGGAACTCCAAATACGATTTAAATTTTTTTTAAAAATTAAATTTATTTGGGTTACATTGGTTAATAAAATGATATAGGTTTCAAGTGTACAATTCTATGGTACACAGAGTTAAAAGTGAGAAACGTGAGCTGCATGCTTGAAGACACACAAATGTCAGTAAAGGCCAGCAGAGTGAGTCCCCGGAACCCGTCTCTGTTTAATGACACTTGAATGCCAACAGAACGTAACTGTGTGAAAGACGGAATGTACATAATGGTATATATAATTACGGTGTATACATGAATGCCTATACACAAAGAAAAATAACAATTATTTTCCACTGACACAGTATGCCTGGTCGTACGACGGGTAGAGTTACAAGGCAGACTTTATTTTTGGCTTTTTAAAAACTTTTAACTGTAAAGAATTTTAAATATACTCAAAAGTAGACAGAAGGGTACAATGAACCTTTATTTACCAATCACTCAGCCCCAATATCCATCTCCCTAAGGCCATTTCTATCCCATGCCTTTTCCCATCTACTTACCCTTTCATATTATCTTGAAGCAAACATTACAGACATCAGATCATTTAATGTAATGATATTTGAAGCATATTTCTTGAGAACACAAAAATACTTTTAAAATAACTACAAGATTAATTATTATGCCTACACTTCCATAGTATAATTAGATAGGCAGTTGGTATTCAATTTTCTCATTGTTTTATAAACATTGATTTTTTAGTTTCTTTTTTTTTTTGAATCAAGATGCAGTCCCCTGCATTGTGATTATTTCTCCTTAACCTATATTATTTTTCTCCTTGCTCTTTGCAATTTATTGTTGAAGAAAACAGATCTTCAACCTGTAGATTTCCCCACAGTCTAGGTTTTGATGTTTATATGCCTATGATATAGTTACAAGAGAGCTTTAAACATTAAAGGAAATGTTCATGCATATTATTAGTCAGAAAAGTCAGGAGTGCATGACTGTAAGTTTGTATATAACTGAATTCTACATAACACACAGACCATGGTTTCCAGTTGGGAGTGGGAAAACATAAACCTGATAATTCATGATAATCATTTCCTCACTGGAAATTTTTCTCTTGTGACTAAGCATCAAGTCAAATTCAGTTCTTCCATCCTCTTGTCTTCTCCCTTGGAGGACAGAAATAAAGTTCCTGGGCCAGTGTCATCCTATATATATGCTGCTCTTCACTCAGTCCTCTCTTTTAATAGAGATTGAGTCTATTTCTTCACCCTGCATTTGTCCTGATTTCATAGGCTTGTTGTAAAAACTCTATGGTCAGTCAGTCCTCCAAAGAGACAGGAAGGGGAGATTCAGAGGCAGCCAGAGTTGAATGCAGATGCTAATGGGCGCTGAGAAGCTGCCCCTGGGACCCTGCCCTCTCCTGGGGCAAAACCAAAGGAGATAATTGTAATATCCAGATTTACCTAGACGAACCTCAAGTTTAGAATAGCATCTAGACAACAGGACACCTGGGCAGCAAGGACTGAGGAAGTCTTAGCGGATGGGCTGAGGGCAGCATTCTAGAACCCCGCACACGCCAGGATGGTGTGGGAGAATTTGCTGAGAGGTTTTATGTTCCTGAGGAGTTTGAGGGCGGTGACAAAATACCAAGAAGTCCAGGGAACCAGGGAGGACCGAGTGTGTGCATCTTGAGGCTGAAGTAATAGCAGAGGCTATGTTCACCAGCAATGGATAGATAGCATGCGCCATTTGTGATCAACTGAACCTCAGGTGATGCATGTGTGTGACCCACCACGGACCGCATGGACAACTACACCACAGAAGCCCCTTGTACCCAATGCTGGAAGGTAGTGAAGGCTTCCTGGTGAAGTTGGCTCAATGTCATGAGAAAGGAGAACACAAGAAGGAGGAGGAAAATTTTGAATCAAAATAAATATTTATTAGTTTTAAACGGAAAGAGACTGGGTTATTTTCAAGTGGCAAGACTGAGTTAATTTTCTTCCAGCAACAGAAAGGGGACTCAAGAGCAAAGTTTCCATCAGAAAAGATAAAAACACATTCCAGCACATTTAATTTTCAAGCCACTACATTACAGATACTTACGCTTATTTTTAAATGTCTAGCTTCGTGTATTGTAAGTTTCATGAATGTATAGACCATCCCTTTTTACATTCTTACCACCTAACTCACTGCTTTGCATCATTCTGAAGAAGAATCTATTGAGTGAGTATTACGCCCACATATGAAAGCTCCTTACACAGTACTTGATGCAGAGGAAGTACCGCATGGTCTTTTGCTTCGTAGAGGAGAATGTATTGTATTTCTCTGAGCACTGTCTGTCTGTCCTGCTGCTGAAAGCCAATTCTGTCTTAGATGATTTTGAAGGTAAATCTGCTTTGGTTATTTTTATGGAAGTTACTTAAGAAGCTGAAGACAATACTTGTCTTCTCTGGCCTTATTTTTTATCCGAAGGGTCCACTGGGCACAGCAGTAGGCACAGCTGCGGGTGGAAGATGCTAGATACTTGGTAGAGGTTGCCCCGTCGCCAGCATAGTAACGGCCCCTTGCTTAACTCCAGTGCTTTCTCACCTTTGCCCTCCCAGCCCGGGATCCAATCATTCTCATTCTCCTCTCCTCATTCTGAGCCACGGCTCTGGTCTGCCTTCTCCATTTACACCTCCAGCCTTCGCCCCTTTGCAGGGTAGAATCCTGGACAGACAGAGGCATATGTTAGAATGGTTCTCATTTCAGGGAGGTTCGTCTTCTGTGGAAAAACCAAAAAGGAATTTTATAAAATAGTCAAAATGTAATTTAATATCTGTATCATTAAGCCATTTATTTGTATTACGTGTCATTTATAAAAGTATCCAAGGTGAGTATATCTTAATAAACCATTTGTGATAAATCAATTTACTATCCAGTAAAAAAATCTGCGTGCTCTAATTTTGACTCGGGGAAATATGGACCCCATCGTACAGGCATACCTCGGAGACATTGTGGTGCAGTTCCAGATCACCACAATGAAGCAAATATTGAAATAAATCAAGTTATAATCTTTTTGTTGGTGGAGGATCTTGGCTTCAATTGGTAAAAAAAAAAAAAAAAAAAAAGTGGGGGGGCAACAGCTGTGGAGCACAATAAACTGAAGCCCAGTAAGATAAGGTATTTCCCGAACTTGCCTGATAAGAATTACCTGTGCCACTTGTTAAATATACAGATTTCCTCAGCACTTCCCCTGGAGATCCACTGTGTGGGCCCGAAGTCTTTTTTTCTTCAGGTAATTTTTTCATTTGATAAGTTTAAGAACAATTACCAATATACATAGCAAGGACTGGGAGGATGAAGACGTATGAGGAATACAGACGTAAGTTCCAGGTAGGGACAAAGAAATTTCTGAGTGAAAAGGGATTTGATCCAGCATTCTTTTTTCTTTTCCCAGTAAGAATATATCTATGTGAATGTAGATAATCAAAGAAGTTTATGATTATGAAAAACTGATAATATTTATATTGGCAAAAGATAAAACTATTAAAGTAAAAAAAAAATAAAACCTAAAAATGTAGGTCAAGCTGTGTCACAAGTGCTACAGTCATTTCAGTGATCTTGACTGTTGTATATTATTGCCATGCAGCACAGTGTGTGATTAACTAAGCTGTAAGTTTTGCTTGATTAGAACATTATTCCTTCCTCTAAATACCTATTTATAGCTTCATATAATCAATCTTAGTAGGTAATTGTGTATGTAGCATGTTACCCTCTCAATTTTAAATTATTAGAAGGAACATTGCATAGATAAGGCCCTTTCTTTATTTTTATTTTTTGAGATTTAAGGCAAACACCTTTTAGAATAGCAGGTTACCCATTTTATAATCTCTGCCTCTTCTGAGAATGTTTGCTTCTGTCCCATCCCCCTTGAATAGGGGAATTCCATACTTCAAAACTTACCGCACTTAGTAAAGAACTGTACTTACAGAAAAGGAAAACCCCCAACCTTTGTACTTTGAGGCCTCCACCCTCTGAGGGTTTAGTGGTCCTTTGTTCCCTGTAGTCTCAGGAGCAGTGGGATGGAGGCATCTGGGAACACATGTGCGGGGCAGGAATGACAAGAGCCCTGGGGAGATGGGATGGCCTGATGCTGTGGCAGGACTCAGACACTGGGGATGTGGAGGAGCCTCGTGGAAGTCGGCAGCCTGGAGACTTCCAGGCCTTCTGGCGTGGCCCTGTCATAGTGTCCACTGCTTCAAAGTTGAGATTATGAAAAGTGATCATTCCTAAAGGACACAGTTTTTGTAGTATGAGTCTCTTCCTAACAAAACATGGCATGCTATGAAAGAGAGTCCATAGTTCAGGTTTTGGTGCGGATGTATTCTCCTCTCCCCAGAGTCTAGGTTCTGCTTTTTTGTGTGTTAGCCTGAGACAATATCTTTTGTAAGCCTGTTGCACTGGAAATTATTGTCACTCAGAAAATTCCCAGTTGCATAGTACTTCCCAAATACTGGGTACTTTTAGTCGTTTGCAGCCTTGCAATTATGTCTACTGGTTTAATCCTCTCTCTGCTTCTTTTATGCAAATGACAGCATAGTGCCAACTGATCAGGTACTGATGGAGCTCACCATTGAAGGACCTTGGTCATATTATCCACACAGAAAAATTGAATTTTGGTTTCCATAGATGTGCACTGCTGCTGCCTGTATTTACCAGTCTCATCATGTCTCCTCTTTAGATGTCTCTACAGAGTTTGAAACATCACTGAAGGATGATAAGAAGCAAGAACGTAACAGGGATTAAAGATAGCCCATTCAATAAATGGTGTTGGGAAATTTGGACAGATACATGTAAAAGAAATGAATCTAGACCACATTTTTACACCATACACAAGAATAAACTAAAAATGGATGAAAGACTTAAATGTTAGATTCAAAATCAAAAAACTCTTGGAAGAAAACATAGACAGTAATATCTCAGATGTTTCTCATAGCAATATTTTTTCTGATATATCATCTCGGGCAAGGGAAACAAAAGAAAAAGTAAACAAATGGAGCCATATCAGATTAAGAAGTTTTTGCACAGCAAAGAAAACCATCAACAAAATGAAGACACAACCCACTGAATGGGAGAACACACTTACCAATGATTCATCTGATAAGGGGTTAACATCCAAAGTTTATAAAGAACTTATACAACTCAATACCAAAAAAAACAATCCATTTAAAAAAATGGGCAAAGGACCTGAACGGACACTTTTCCAAAGAGGACATACAGATGGCCAATAGACATATTGAAAAGATGCTCGATGTCACTAGTCATCAGAGAGATGCAAAATAAAACCACAATGAGATTATCATCTCACACCTGTCAGAATGGCTGTCACCAATAAATCAACAAACGACGTGTTGGCAAGGATGTGAAGAAAAGGTAAACCTTGCACACGTGAGAATGAAGATTGGTGTGGCCAGCATGGAAAACAGAGTAGAGTTACTGCAAAAATTAAAAATGGAACTACCTTGTGACCCAGTGATCACACTTCTGGGAATATATCTGAAGAAACCCAAAACACTAATTTGAAAGAATATATGTTCATTGAAGTATTATTTACAATTGCCAAGATATGGAAGCAGCCCAAGTGCCCATCAGTAGATGAGTGGATAAAAGTGCTTTGGTATATTTCCACAGTGGAATACTACTTGGCTATAAAAAAGAAAGAAATCTTACCTTTTGCAACAACATGGATGGACCTGGACAGTATTATGCTAAGTGAAATAAACTAGTCAGAGAAAGACAAATACCGTATGATTTTACTTATATATGGAATTTAATGAATATTATAAACTAACAAACAAAATAGAAACAGACTCATAGATACAGAGAACAGACTGATAGCTGTTGGCGGGAGGGGAGTTGGGGGCAGGGTGAAAAAGGGGAAAGGATTAAGCAAAGAGAAAAAAAAAAGAAAAGAAAAAAACCTCATAGACACAGACAACAGTATGGCGATTACCAGAGGGAAAGGGGTGGGAGTAGGTAAGAGAGGGTAAAGGTGTTGGAGGGAAACTTAACTTGGGGTGGTGAACACAGAATACAATATCATGTATTATAGAATTGTACCCCTGAAACCTATATTATTTTATTTTATTTTTAAAAATATTTATTTATTTATTTATTTATTTATTTATTTTCAGAGAGAGGAGAAGAGAGAGAGAAAGAGCAATGTATGGTTGCCTCTCACATGGCCCTCACTGGGGACCTGGCCCGCAACCCAGGCATGTGCCCCAACTGGGAATCGAACCGGGACCCTGTGATTCCCAGCCCGCGCTCAATCCACTGAGCTACACCAGCTGGGCCCTATATTATTTTATTAACTAATTTCACCCCAATAGTCAATAAGAATGAAATAAAAATAAAAATTTTCTATATTAAATACACTTCCTGTTCCACAAAAGTATTTTTTCTTTGTAAAATGATGGTAACAAGTGATTATACTACCTCACTTCTAGCAAAGGGGAAAATGTTAAACTCTTTCAAATGACTGCCCTCAGAATAATATTTCTACATAGAATAAAAATAGCATAAAAATAAAGAAGAACAGGAGTGCCTTCAGAGTTTCCCACAACATATTTTTATGAATCAAAGGAGAATGACATTGATCGGAGAGGCAGGTTGTGCGGGAATTATTTGGGCTCTTAGCTGGGCTTGCTTCCTGGCTGCTTCGGTCTGCGCCTTTGTGTCTGCCCATCCATCTGTGGAAAGGGGATAATTACAACTGTTCCTCATTTGCCTCAGAGGGGTGTTACAGAGATTCATTTTAAAAGTCTGTAAAGCTTTTTGAGTGTGGAGAAGTATAATTACAGTAAGATATATTGTCATTGCAGTGGTCCTTGCAAATCTTAAGTATATATTGATTAATATATTGATGAATATGCATTATTCCACTTTATTAATAAAAAAGTAGCTCTTCACGCTCGGTGAGTTTTTCCCAACATGTGTGTGTCTAAGAGAAGGAAGTTTGGAGAATGAATAATCAGCCTCAAATGTAGCTTTTAAATCATCTATTCTCTTTTAACTCACTTGAATTCAGGCTTGAAGCTAAAGGAGATGAGCTGAAGAAATGACATGAAGTAAGCAGCAGTCCCAAGCTGTGCTGTGAAAACTGTGATATTTTTCAGGCTTATGATCAAAAGTGATCATTGAATTAGAAAAAACCTTCAGGTCAGAAATGCTTGTTTCTGTTTTTTGTTTTTTTTTTTAATTTTATTTATTTATTTTTAGACAGAAGGGAGGGGAGGGAGAAAGAGATGGGGAGAAACATCAATGTGTGGTTGCATCTTACGTGGCCCCCCTGGGGACTTGGCCTGCAACCCAGGCATGTGCCCTGACTGGGAATCGAACCAGAAACCCTTTGGTTTGCAGCCTGAGCTCAATCCACTGAGCTACACCAGCCAGGGCTTGTTTCTGGTTTTTAAAAAATAGTTCCTGAGTAAATCTTGGCAAGTCTCCTGAACCTTTTTTGATAAGTTTTCCCAAAGATTTGAAAGAAAATCAAGTCAGTTGACATGGCCTCTATAATGTCTACTGTCAGTTACGGAAGAGGCAAGGCTATCACAGATACATCATAAGCATTGTTTCTTCCACAATATCATTTTCCCTGTTATTAAATCTTCATTGTTTTTCAAAGAGAAAAGTAATAGTTGTTTTCTGAAAATTGTTAAAATTTTATTAACAGTGCTAAAATTGCATCAACAACATGGGAAGCTGAGGAAAAGTACAACAAATACATAGAAACCCAGAAATCCAGAATGAAATGATTCCTCTTCTGTTCCACAGCACACAGTTCTGACCTCTCGTTATGAAAATGGACACGTGATGTTGGTCAAATGGCTGCTGTGTGTTGTAATAATGGTTCTCAAGTGTGGTTCCCCAGACCAGCAACTTCAGCATCACCCGAAAACCTCTTAGTTTTATAAATCAGAAACTCTTTGGGTGGAGCCCAGCAATCTGTGTTTTAACAAGCCCCCCATACATACTAAAGGGTGCCTCTTACAACAGGAATTTCGCAGGATCAGAGAGAGGTGAGGATGAGGCTGGGCATGCTGTGGGCAGTGTGGGCAGCGGCTGAGCTCATCTCTCTCACTCATGAGGGGGTTCTCCTCTGCCTGAGCCAGCTCTGGACTTGTATTTTGGGAGGAGAATTATTCTCCTCTGGGATTCAGATCTCATTTTGGTTAAGTGCTCTAATGGGAAGTATTTAGACTTGTGGTTAATACTGTATGCCATGAAGACAGAGCTTTTCTCTATTGCTTTTATAACATTCCTTTACGGAGCTGGATGAGGGGCCCAAGATAGGAAAGGGACAAAAGGGCCTGAAACGGGGTGTATCCCTCCCATTACCATCTCTCATTTCTAGCTACCCCCTCCCACTATTCCTTTTCCCTTTTCCTCTCGACCTCCCTGTGTCCAGCATGCTCTCCAGTGAAGACTGGGAGAGCGGCAGAGTGAAGGTGTCATATGTACTAGAGGTGACTCAGAGAGAGGATACCCCGGGCCAGTCCCTGACCTCACCCAATAGCACCAGTCAGAATTCTAACTGCCTCTTAGCTAAAAGTGACTATCCTGTATTCAGCCCTCCTCCCTTCTCCCCCTCCTCAGACCAAAAGCAATTCCTGGAAATAGAAGTTGCCTTTTACTTAAACAGATGTTACTATGATATATGTCCCAATTTCAGCTGTCAGTGATCTGGGTTCCAAATAGACCTCGGTCCCCACTTCTGGAGAATGCCTAACAGTGTGGCCAACTTCCTCAGGCCCACGGAGTATTGCAGTCCTGCTCACACAGTCCTAGCAGTCAGATTTGGGGACTAATCATAAGTGGAATCAGTATTCCCTGCAAGAAACATTCCCTTACCCTGCAAGAAACATTCCCTTAGGAAGCTTTTGATCTTTGCAACATCAAAGAATGACTGGGAGAGAGCAGGCTTTAATTTTCACCTATGGTTTAAAATTAATATGTAAAATATATGAAATAGAGAGGAATCTGAGTGGACTCAGCCACCTGAGACATCTGGGTCTTTGTTTATTCTAATCTTTTTATGAGCTAATTATTCAGCTGCACACACTGAGAGAGACTTTTGACTTAAGGACACAGGAAAGAAGTGTTGGTTTATTTGGAGTCCATATAATCAATACGCAGGGAAGTTAGGATTCTAACACTGAAAGAAACCACAACCAGGGCATTATAAAGCAAAAAATAGCAAGACTGCTCGAACCTTACAAGGTCTTAACTACTCCCAAAGATCTTTCAGTAGTCTGTGGGTAAATCTACATTTAGCTTTTTAGGGGGAATTGGAGAGTGGAACTGAACTGCTATTTAAAAAAAAACCAAACCTCCCTAATATTCCTTAATCCTCAATTCCGTTTTCCTGGGTTGCTTCGTAGAGAGTGCTGTATCCTACCACACAGGGCATGTTTCCATGGATACTAGATTTGCAATGTTTCCCCCAAGCCACTCTCCACACACAGACTTCGCTAGAGGGGTTGATGAGTGGATAGCTTTTTTATTAAAGATTTTATTTATTTATCTTCAGAGAGAGGAGAAGGGAGGGAGAAAGAGAGGGAGAGAAACATCAGTTGGTTGCCTCTTGCTTGCCCCCAATGGGGAACCTGGCCTGCAACCCAGGTATGTGCCCTGACAGGGAATCAAACCAGTGAACTTTCGATTTGCAGGTTGGTTCTCAATCCACTGAGCCACACCAGCCAGGGCATGAATAACTTTTTTAGATGATCTTATTGCTACTATAGTTAAAAATCATAGAACTGTTTATAACTAAAAAGGACTTTGGGGGTTCTTAGTGCAATTACTTTTATTTTACAAACAAAACCCCAAATCGGAAAGTTTTAGTAGCTTACCCAAGGTCATACAGCAACTTGATGCAAGGGATGTGACAAGAATTCAGGCTTCTTAACTCTCAGTCAAGTATTGAGTACATCACCTTTTTGCTTTACCAGTTTTATTTTATCTTTTTATTTTTTTAATATATTTTATTGATTATGCTCTAACAGTTGTCTGATTTTCCCTCCTTTATTCCCCTCCCCCCTACATTCCCTCCCACGAGCATTCTTCCCATCCCCCTTTAGTTCATGTCCATGGGTTGTACATAAACGTTCTTTTGCTTTTCCATTTCCCATACTATTCTTCACTTCCCCCGTCTATTTTGTACCTATCAGTTATGCTTCTTATTCCCTATACCTTTCTCCCTGCTCTATCCTCCCCACTTCCCCGCTGATAACCCTCCATGTGATCTCCATTTCTGTGATTCTATTCCTGTTCTAGTTGTTTGCTTAGTTTGTTTTTGTTTCTGTTTTTTTAGGTTCGGTTGTTGATAGTTGTGAGTTTGTTGTCATTTTACTGTTCGTATTTTTTATCTTCTTTTTCTTAGAAAAGTCCCTTTAACATTTCATATAATAAAGGCTCGGTGGTGATGAACTTCTTTAACCTGACCTTATCTGGGAAGCACTTTATCTGCCCTTCCATTCTAAATGATAGCTTTGCTGGGTAATCTTGGATGTAGGCCCTTGCCTTTCATGACTTTGAATACTTCTTTCCAGCCCCTTCTTGCCTGCAAGGTTTCTTTTGAGAAATCAGCTGGTAGTCTTATGGGAACTCCTTTGTAGGTAACTGTCTCCTTTTCTCTCATTAAAGATTCTCTCATTATCTTTTTTTTAATAGATTTTATTTATTTATTTCCAGAGAGAGGAGAAGGGAGGGAGAAAGAGTAATGTATGATTGCCTCTCACATGGCCCCCACTGGGGACCTGGCCCGCAACCCAGGCATGTGCCCCAACTGGGAATCGAACCAGGACCCTGTGGTTCCCAGCTCGCGCTCAATCCACTGAGCTACACCAGCCGGGCAGATTCTCTCATTATCTTTAATCTTGGGTACTGTAATTGTGATGTGCCTTGGTGTGTGCTTCCTTGGGTCCAACTTCTTTGGGACTCTCTGAGTTTCCTGGACTTCCTGGAAGTCTATTTCCTTTGTCAGATTAGGGAAGTTCTCCTTCATTAAATTTTCAAATAAGTTTTAAATTTCTTGCTCTTCCTCTACTCCTTCTGGCACCCCTATGATTCAGATGTTGGAACATTTAAAGTTGTCCTGGAGGTTCCTAAGCCTCTCCTCATTTTTTTGAATTCTTGTTTCTTCGTTCTGTTCTCATTGAATGTTTATTTCTTTTTTCTCGTTCAAACCGTTGATACGAATCTCGGTTTCCTTCTCTTCACTGTTGGTTCCCTGTACATTTTCCTTTATTTTACTTTGCATAGCCTTCACTACTTCCTCTATTTTGTGACCCAACTCAGCCATTTCTGTGAGCATCCTGATTACCAGTGTTTTGAACTCTGCATCTGCTAGGTTGGCTATGTCTTCACTGCTTAGTTTTTTTTTCTGGAACTTTGATCTGTTCTTTCATTTGGGCCATTTTTTTTGTCTCAGCGCACCTATTACATTAACGGGCAGAGCCTTAGGTTTTCACCAAGGTGGGGAAACCCATATCACTTCCTTGTGATGCTGTATATGGGGAAGGGGTCCAAGAGGGAATAATGCCACTTGCTCTGCTCTCTGTCGGCTTTCAGTCACTTCCCCCACTACCCACAATCAAATTGGGCCCTTCTAGTGCTGATTCCCAGGTGTGGGCTTGTGTACATTCTAGGACTCTGTGGGTCTCTGCAACGAACTTTCCTGTGAGGCTGGGAGTTTCTCCCGCTTCCACAATCCCCACAGGTTTTTTTAGTCAGAGGTTTTGAGGCTTTATTTCCCCACACTGGAACCCTGGGTTACATGGTCTGTCTTGTTCCACAGTTGTTCCTCCCAGTTTGTCCACATGCAAATGTGGGACTGCTCAGTCTGCGAGCTGCAGCCTCACCCACCCAGGTCCTCCAGCCACAGCCTTGCCTAGGGTCCTCTCCACCCTGACTGCCCATCTCTGCTTCTCCTACCGGTCTGGGTGAATGTTTCTTCTTTAACTCCTTGGACTTCCATACAGTTCAATTTTCTGGCAGTCCTGGAAGTTTTTTGTTTTTAAATTTGTTGTTGCCCTTCTTTTGGTTGTATGAGGAGGCACAGTGTATCTACCTATGTCTCCATCTTGGCCGGCCCTTTTCTTAAAAGAAAAAAACAAAAAACTTGAAATTCTTCAGTCTCTGGAGACTGAGCTGAGTGGGTGGCCAATCTGGTGTAGATATCAGACTTTTTCTTAAGCAACCAGGTTTCGATACTATCAAAGAACATCCAGACAGGGAACTGTCCTATCTGCTCCCAGGGGTGGACACAGATTAGATGGACATTTGGAAAGGTGAAGGCCCTGAAGGGAAAGGTGACACATTACAGGCGTCAGGCTGCCATTAATACTAAGCATTCTGATAGTATTTTGATGCCGCCCAGGACAGAGCGAGAGCTCTCTTCCCTACTGGCTCTAATTTGTCTTCGCAGTCTCTCTGTCAGCAGATCCGAGACCACTCTTGACTAAAATGACATGGATACAGATCATCTTCTTAAAGGAAAAATTCTGTGATGGAGGTGGTGAGCTCAACATTTGGGAGAGGTTTGGATTTTTGAGAATGTAGAAGGTTTTAATTAAATACTTCAAAAAATTAAATGAACATAAGGGAGAATATCAATGGAGACGTCAATACATTTTTTTTAAATCACTTACAAATCTCAATACTTCCACAAATTAAATTATTTCAATGGGTTTTAAGAGGACTGATACAAAGCTGTTTTGCTGATTATCTGCTTAGATCCTCTTTTGTTTTTTAAAAATTGTCTTAGTTACAGTTCACATTCAATATATTAATTAAAAGCGTACAGTGTTGTAGTTAGACAGTTACATAACTTATGAAGAAATTTCCCCCCATAAGGCTAGTACCAACCTGGCACCATACATTGTTATTACAATATTATTGACTGCACTCCCTCTGATGTGCTTTACATCTCTGTAAACATTTTGTGCTCTTAGATCCTTTTTGGAATGTGCTGGACTGGTTTCTATCTCTCTGAAGTAGTCTACATTATTAGAATGCACACAGAGAAAGATTCAGAGGCTTGCTTTTTTTTTTTTGGCACAGTAAAATCTTTCTCAAAAAGATTTTCTATGATATGATTTTGTTTTTTGTTTTAATACCTCAGGTCAAATCATGTTCCCTTTGTATATTGTGATTCATGGTAAGATAAAAAAATAAACCACCACTGAAATTGAAAAAGAAGCTACTTAACGAAGAAGATCTCAAGTAGTTAATGAGTCAGTGTGTATTCATAGGACTTCGATCAATGCTTGCAGGGACTATTTTATGTGAGAACAAAGACACCAAAGAGATAGGGCCACTGGGAGGAAACTGGAGGGGGCGGGGAAGGCGACCGTGGAACACAGGAATCAGGAAATTCCCAGCCCTAATTACCAAAGCCGAGTGGAAGAGAGAGCAGCTGAAAGAAATTCAGAATCAAAAACAGGTGGAATAGGCAGGAAATGCAATGTTCTTAGCAGGAAGGAACATCTTTCATTTTACATCACCTACAACACATTTTAAATGTAAAATCTTGTCCAAGAAAAGAGGTTCCTCTGATTCAACAGCGGAAGGGCAGCCTGTTATTTCCCTCCCTCCTGCAACTGACACTTGCCAGAGGGACACCCAAATCCCCTGAATTGGAACATTACATCATACAACAAAATATTCATTTTAATCCAGTGTGTTTTCCCAGGAGCATTCAAAACAGCACAGTAACCCGGTGCTTTCGAGATGGTAATTTATTTGCATAGTTTTTGTTTATTCAAGACCCTAGATCGGCTGAAATGCCCCTCCAGGAATTGCCCCTCCAGAGGCAGTGACAATAGGTCTTCTGTGGAGGGAACGGCTGGAAGAGCCGTCAGCTTCAGCAAAGGCAGCTTTCAGGGAAGTGAGACCCGAGGGCCAGGCTGCCAACATCTTAATGAATTGCTTCAGATATTCTCTCGTGGCTTCCACTGTGTTTAGAAATCTGAAAGAAGAGCATCTATGTACAGAACACATGGCAGCTGGACATTAAAAATCTGCCACACACACAAATATCTGTTATAGGTTTCTTTTGAAATGGCTAAGTGCTGTTTATGAAATCCACAAAAAATTCCATAAAGTCAATGTGTGCACTTTTAATGAAAATATTTATGTGATGGATATTATTCTTCTCCATCAATTTTCCTATGAAGTAAAGTCATGTGATAGCTCTGAAAAAAATGTATGAGCAATTTTTCCCCCTCTAAGGCCAGTTAATAGAAGATTCCTGTTAAAGAGAAAAGACAGTCACTTAGGTGAAAATGTAATTTTCCATCATGTTTCTCTTTCTATTTCCAGCCAGTTTTGGAGATTTACTTCACAGAGCACAAGTTTAATAAGTTTAGAAACTTTATGAGTTTGCAGTATAAGAGAAAAATGCAATCTAATTTAAAGCCCTTGCATCTTCTGATAATTTAGTATTTTATTTATTTATTTTAAAAAATTTAAAAATATGTTTATTGGTTTTAGAGAGAGAGGAAGGGTGAAAGAGAGAAACATTGTTTAGTTGCCTCCCATAGGCACCCCAACTGGGGATTGAACCCACAATCTAGGGATGTGCCTGACCAGAAATTGAACCCCCAACCTTTTGGTGTACAGGATGACACTCCAACCAACTGAGCCACACCAGCCAAGCCTAATACTTCAGTGCTATAAATCCAACTCACCTATGTCACTGTATAAAATTCATTCTTAGCAGGATAGGAGATGACAGTTCTTTTTATGGGAAAAAAACTTTATGAGGCTTCTGAAACACCAATCATTCTGATAACAATTATGTTTTTAGAAATATTTTCCATCTTGAAACAATCACAATTTGCATAGTACTCCCAACTTACAGAAAAGTTGGGAGTACTATGCAAATAACTTTTTTTCTTAACCATTTGAGACTAATTGCTCATCTGATGTCCCATTATCCCCCAATACTTCAGTATGTATTTTCTATAAACAAGAACATTCTCCTATATAACCACAGGACAACACTCAAAATCAGGATATTAACCTTGAGACATGACCACCAGTTAACTTCAGACCCATTCAAGTTGATTCAGTTGGCCCAGTAATAAATTTTATAGCAAAATTATCCAGGTCATGATCACAAGCAGCATTTATCTGTCACATTTCTTTAGTCTCCTTCAGTCTGGAACAGTTTTCCAGTCATTCAGTGGCTTTTATGACCTTGATACTTTCAAAGATAACAATGCAGTAATTTTGTACAATATCCTTTAACTGATTTTGTCTGATGTTACCTCATGCTTAGGTTAAGGTTATCATTTTTGAAATGATAGGATAAAGTGGATTTTATCCTATAATTTCCATTGGTCCCCTTACTGGTGACATTCACTTTGATCCCCTGATTTTGGTGGTATATACCAGACTTAATAAGTACTTTGTGGGCGGCACTTGGAAACTATGTGGATATCCTATTCTGTATCAAACTTTCTATATATATTCATATGGTTTTCTGTTTTATTTAATAGGTTTGTTAAATTAATTAAACAAAAAGGCCATCAGAATGAGGTGGCTCTAATGCCTGGGCAGCTTACTAAGCAAACCAAAATCTAAATGTGACTGTGTAACCCAGGGCTTGGCCATTTGATGCTTTCAATTTAGATGACTCAACCATTAGTGCTGAAGGAAACGGGTTTTTATTAAAAGGGTTCCAACCTTGGGGATGCTGAGAGCCCTCCTCTCCCACAGACCCAGAAATTCCCTTGTTCCACAAAAGCCTGCAAGCCAAAACCTGCCTAGAAGTTCCCCATGTTTTTATCTGTCCATTAGCGGGTCACACAAACAGATTTTCATCCTTTCTGTAATGTGCACTTGTGTGTTTCAGAGTCGCCGTTCTTTTGCAGCACCTTTCTTTTTTAGGGTCTGGGGTGCACTGTTTTCAGCCTCCGTGTAGCAGTTCAGGAAACCATGTGCCATGTTACATTGGATTACAGTGTCTTGGAGGCTGAAGCCCAGGGAGGCACGCATCCCTGCATGGGACCCTGTCTTCAGGAGTGGGCTCCCACCCATGAGGGGTCTAAGTCTCTAGTGAGCCCTTCATCTACTGGTCCCACAAGTTCAGGGAGCAGGGCCAGGAGCCCAGAATTTCCAAATGCCAAAAACCCAGAGGGAGAGAGAGCTTATACCAAGCTTTAAAGTCCCATACCAAAAGTCCTCATATCAAGAGAGCTACTTCTCTGGACGTCTTCAGAGAAGCACGAGTCTGCCACTCGGCATGTTTGGTCGCAGTACAGCTCCAAGCACCTCTTACGTGTCTGTGCTTGGCCTGGCCTGGTGGGTCTTCCCAGCTCTGTCAGCTCTGTCACCGTCTTCTCCAGGCAGACAGACCTCGTGGCTGACTCCTCTGCAGACCTCCTCTGATCTCATGGTTATCTCCCTCTTGACCTTCAGCCTGCCCTAATTTAAATGCTCTGCTCGGAACTTCCTATGTGACCTTCCTATGTGCTCTTCCTATGGTGCATTAGTGTCTGGCATTTTTGTCAGTTCCCCAGTGTCTTTGACCCTCCTTCGGCTGCCATCTTTGGTTAGAGCAAGAGTTCCCAGTGACTCACAGGCATCTGGGGTGGGCATCTACCTGCCGCCTCCCCACCCCATCAGTGTCATGAGTCACTGTACATTCTTCCAGTCATGTACATTATTCTGCAGCTTCTGAGATCTTTCTTTGAGGAAGGCTAGGCACAGCTATTAACTTGCCTTTGTTATGCAATGTGTCATAAAATGCACCTTCCACTCTTCCCTGCCCCCAATCCTGCCTGTAGGCAGGATTGTTGGAGGGTTCCCCTATTTCCAGGGGACCCATGCTCTGTACCTCATTACAAGTACCTCAAGATTATGAAATTAAAATTGTGAAAATTAAAAATTAGGAAAATTAAAGAATAAATTAAGATTATGAAATTAAAAACTAAGGACAACCAATCACAAATAGCCAATCAGGTTTTGAGCCAATCAATAGTTCCCTGACTTTGTTTTCTTCTTTTCTCTATAAAAGTGGAGTACTTTCTCATTATTTCCAGTTTGGTGCTGCCTGATTTGAATAGATTTTGTTCAAATAAACTCTCTAAATTTTAATATGCCTAAATTTATATTTTAACAGTTTACAATCCTTTATTATCATTGTTTATTTTGATGTGCAAATTGTCCCAGATTTGGCCAGCTGGGAGCCCCTTTAGACTGGCTCCTATGTCCTTCTCACATATCCCCGCATGCAGAGCATATTCTCGCTTTCCGGCACTCTGTTCCCTTGGCTCATCTTGTTTCCTGGTTCCGAGTGTGTTAATTGATATCGGGGATGTCGCTGCTCCCAGACATTCAGTGGACACCACTAGGGAATGCATATGTATATGCATATACACATACACACATTTACTTTACCATCTACGTTGATATCTGTTATCATCTATCCATCTAATGAAAACTTTAAATTTACACCAATACCTCCAATTTCAATCCAACACTACAGAGTTTTAGGGGTTTTTTCTTTTCTTGTGACACCCTTGCCTGCCAGTGAGAAACATAGCTCATGTTATTCTTAACATATTAACTGATCAATCCCTATGTAAGCAGCCAGTCTCCCATTTCAGCTGCCGTTCCCAACCTGGTGCAGATGCTCTCCCCAATTCACTCGGAGCTGATACCCCATGCTGGGCAACCACCCCCACCATTCTACCTACATGGATGCCGCAGTCACTCTGATTGGCCTCTGACACCTCACACTGGGTGACACGCCTCTCCCCCTCGAACACCCCTTTGCCCTGCTTGGGCTCTGAAATCCAAATTTGGGCCAACACTCTGCCCTCAATCTCATCTGTACAGATGCTTACCTTTCTTTGCCCCACCTGGTTAGGACAGAATTGTTTAGAAACAGAGGGGAAAGACAGTGAAGGGGGAAGGGAATAGGGGTGAAAAGGAGGAAGGAAAAGAAGAAAGGGGGAAGGACAAATTTATGTTTAAATAAGTCACAAGTAAGCATATTAAGTTCCTCCTAAAATGATACAATTTAAATAAGAAAAGTGGAATCTAAAAAGCCATTTAGGAATGGAGTGTTTTCTACATCAACAAAATGAAAAGGGAACCAACCGCATGGGAAAACAAAATTGCCAATGATACTTCGGACAAGGGTTTGATCTGCAAAACATATAAAGAACTCACATGACTCCACAGCAGGAAGACAAACAATTGAATAAAAAATAGGCAAAATGAACAACAATAAAGTAATTATTAAAAAAAAAAATAGGCAAAAGACCTGAATAGATACTTCTCCAAGGAGGACATAAAGATGGCCCATAGACCCATGTAAATGCTCAACATCACTACCCTTCAGAGAGATGCAAATTAAAACCACAATCAGATACCACTTCACACATGTCAGAATGGCCATCACTAACAAATCACCAAACAACAAGTGCTGGCAAGGTTGTGGAGAAAAGGGATCTGTAGTGCACTGTTGGTGGGAATGCAAACCGATGCAGCCACTGTGGAAAACAGTATGGGATTTCCTCAGAAAACTAAAGATGGAACTGCCTTTTCCTGCCTGCCAGTGAGAAACATAGCTCATGTTATTCTTAACATATCTGATCCAGTGATTCCACCGCTGGGATTATATCCTAAGACTGCTGAAACACTAATTCAAAAGAACCTATGCACCCCAGTGTTCGTGGCAGTGTTATTTACAATAGCCTAGTGCTGGAAACAGCCTAAGTGTCTGTGATAAATGAGTGGATCAAAAAACTGTGGTACTTTTACATGATGGAATACTACGCAGCAGAAAGAAAGAAGAAGCTCCTATCCTTCCCATCATCATGGATGGAATTGGAGAGCATTATGCCAAGTGAAATAAGCCAGACAGTGAAAGACAAATACCGTATGATCTCGCCTATAAGTGGAACCTAATCAACAAAACAAACAAATGAGCAAAATAGAACCAAAGACCTGGAAATAAAGAACAAACTGACAGTGACTAGAGAGGAGGGGGGAGGGATAATGGGGGAAAGAAGGAGAAGGGGCAAGTCAAAGAATATGAATACAGGACTCACGGGCACGGACAATGGGGGGATTGACTGTGGGAGTTGGGGGGACGGGGCAGGGGAGAGCAATGGGGGGAAAAAGGTGGGACAATTGTAACTGAACAACAATAAAAAAAAGAAATGGAGTGTTTTCTGAGATAGAATGTAACTTTTAGCCCCCTGGCTATGACAAGTAATACCAAAATCCATGTATTACAGATGATAACATATCTTTCACATGATTATATATTTTTGGATGATTTTCTCATACTTTGTACATTCCATTGTTGTTCCTATTTTAGATACAGTAATTCCCCAAAGTTAATAATATTCATTCATTAGCTAAACTTTGAAAAGAACTTGGTGAAGCATTCAGGCATAATTCCTTTACAATGATTTAAAATATTGTCTATACCATCTTGTCAAATGGCAACCCTTTACCTCCCTTCACATCATAGGGCTATTATTCTTTAGAACATTTCCTTAAAAGTTCTATTTCAGTCATCTTTTCAATAAATTGCAGGGAGCATGCTCTCCTACTAACATAAATGATAAGCAAGCAGATTTAAACAGTTATTCTATCAGTCAATGCTAAACAGAGTGTTGGCTCTCTAAGAAAACCATATAATAACAATATATTATGTCCCTTGGCATTCAGACATCTCTGCAACTACAGATGACAAAAATTGGCAGAAGATCCCTTAAAGCTTGAACAATAATTTTATTACTGATATCAGAGTGAGGGCAAATTAAAAAAAATTAAAGCTGGTTTTTAAAATTAAAAAATATTAACATGTACCTAAAGTTTAATAAAAAACTTCATATAGTTACATTTCCCACATATAACTACTGTTAACATTTGAGACAGTGTTTGGAATTCCATGTGTTACTGGTAAGGAATAGGACTGTATCTTCTATTTTTAAACATATCTAAATAAAATTCCTTTCTTAGATGAAGAAAATGTGTAGGATATCAATAGGCTTCATTTTCATTTTTAGAACAGAATTTAAAAATACTAAGAAATAACTGCAAAAACATCCTATCCTAACAGAACTTGGAAATGGTGATTTAGGGACATATGGATTATCTACCCTGAACAGCTTGTAGATTTTTAAAAATTCCCTAGAAAGGCCACATCTTTTCATCTCCTATTGTATAGATCTCTAATACTGGAGTCATATGAAGTAAAACACTGAGAAGTTTGAACATACATGAAGAAGATCTTGATTTAGGAAACCCATTTATTTTATTCAGATCACTGTGTTGTGAGGTGCACAGAGTAGGTATATTTTGAAGGACTCTTGTACTCCTACCCTCCCTGCTTCTTGCATCTTGGAGTGGAGTCTCTCTGCTCTGCACCAAATCAACACAGGTTTGACCATCAGTAACTCAGTCACAAAGAAAGAAAGCAACTCCATTTGCAACACCTGGTAGCTAGAAGAGTGCTTCTCAAACTTCATTGTGCACATGAATCATCCAGGGATCTTGTTAAAATTCAGATTCTGATGCACTAAGTTGCTTCACCTCTTTTCTTGCCTTGTGTGTGCATCTCTCCTAAAAGTGTCATTACTTTCATCTTTGCCCAGACTCTGCTTTCTAGAAGTTCTGGGATAAGAGCCTTTTCCTTTTTTCTAAAATCTCCTCCCTCTTAATGTTAATAAGAACATTACAGAAATATAGAACAAATGACGTGATTTTCTAACCACTTTGCTGTACAAGTGAAACTAATACAGAGTAATGCTGAATGTAAAATGTAATGGAAAAATTAAAAAAAAAAACTATTATAATCAATCACTCTTTGGTGGAAGTTACCAAAATTTTGAAGTGATAGCCCTATAAAATTGAGGCTGTTGGCTGAAACTAAAATAAAATTGTGACCCATTCTTGTTTAAACAATAGGGAAGTTTGTTATCTCTGATATCAAAAAGGCCAGAGGTATGGCTGGTGGCAAGAATGGCAGGCTGGGCTCCCTTTCTCTGCAGTTCTCTGGACTCTGCCCAGCTCCATCTGTTGATTCCATCTTCATACTGGTAGCAAGACTGGTGAAACTCCAGGAATAAAAACCAAATCTTGAAACATACAGAGGCTGAAAGGACCTTTCTTTCTCATGTCTCCTTTATTAGAAATAGAGGAATCTTTCCTGCAAATTCCATAGGAGAGGTTCATTGGAATCTGTTGTCTGGAATTGGGTTTCATGCCATGACAGAGACCTCTAGTTGCTTCTGAATATCCTTTCTCCCCACTTTCTGTAGTAATGTTATACTGATTTTTATCTGGGCATATGGCTAGCCAACTAAAGGCCTATATTTCCTTGCTTCCCTTGCATCTATATTTGACTATACGACTAAGTTCTAGTCAATGAAATGTAAGTAAAAATATTATGTAGAACTTCTGGGAACTATACTTAAAAGGAAGGCAGAATCCTCTTTTATTTTTCTCTTTTGAACTGACTCTGGAATGTAAACATGATAGTTGAAGCTTTCACAGTCATCTTGGACCATGAGGGCAAGGATATGCTCAAAGAGCTAATGGAATAAAAAAACTGAAAGAAGAATGATAACTTTGGGGACCTGCCTTTATAAGCAATGTACTGTCTACCTCCACAAATGTGAGAAAATGAAACCTCGTGTGCTTAATTCACTGTTAATTTGGGTTTTCATTAACTTCTGGTGAACCTAACCCTGGTTGATGCCCATGCCCATTCCTAAATCAATCACTGGCAGGAGGAAATGTTACCACTTGACTGGGGGCAAATGGACTTGGGGAGTCATGATGGTCACCGCATTAGGTATTTATTTACTTAAAAACATATTAAATGTTTCTACTGAAAATAGGTTATTAAAGGGAAGCAGCATTCTTAACATCTACATAGAAAGCCACCTGATTGTAAATACTTCAGCAATATTTAAATAAATAATAATTTCCTGGAAGTGCAGAGGAATCTTACTAATGTACCATTAGATTCTAAAGGGTTTTTTGGTAACCTCTATTAATTTTCATGAAAAAATTTTCAGCTTTGCTTTCAAAGGATTAGCCACTAAAATTCAAGGTTTGGTCTTCAGTTGATTTACTTTTACTTAATTTCAACACATATAAGTTTATTAATGAAAATGTTGTTTTAATTACTTTAAATGTAAAAGGATTAAATGCTCCAATCAAAAGATATAGGATAACTGAATGAATAAGAAAACAAGACCCATGTATATACTACTCCATGTGGACACAAGAGACCCACTGAAGATCAAAGACACACACAGACTGAAAACAAAGGGATGAAAAAAGATATTTCATGCAAATGGAAATAAAAAAATCGGGGGTAGCAATACTTATCTCAAACAAAATAGACTTTAAAACAAAGGCTATAATGGGACAAAGAAGGAAATTACATAATGATATAGGGATCAATCCAATAAGACCAAATAAACTTTGTAAACACTTATGCACCCAAGAGAGGATCACCTAAATATATAAAGCAAATATTGATGAATATAAAGAAAGAGATTGACAATAATACATAGTAGGGAACTTTAATACTTTATTCACATCAATGCATAGATGTGCCAGACAGAAAACCAACAAGGAAACAGTGGCCTTAAATGACACATTAGATTAGATTGATTTAAATGATATTCTCAGAGCATTTCAACCCAAAGCAGCAGAATATACATTCTTTTCGAGTGCACATGGAACATTATCTTGGATAGATCACATGTTAGGACACAAAAGAAGTCTCAATTATGGAAGACCGCTCTGCGTGGCATGGGCCCAGCTCCCACTCGGAGGGACCAGTGGAGAGTGACACAGGACCCATGCCCATGGACAGGTTCTCCCGTGGGGAATCAAGACTTCATTGTACTTGTTTTTTGTTAAAATCCCTCACCCTGAATTGAGGCAGCAAGGGCTTACTGCAAGTTCCTAAAATCCATGCTAAACCTTCCAAGGATGAGTGTAACCAGTTCAACCACTTTTCCCTTTGCATTTGCAAATATCCTTCTTTCTTGATGTAATTAGCAGCATCCTTTCCTTTGTTATCTGTAAAAGGTAATCACCTACAGTGATCCTATGCATAGTCAATGAGGACCTGTGCATAGTAGATGAAAACCACCTTCAATGTAATGTGCCCAGAAAGACAATAAAAGCCTGTCAAGGTAAGAGTCAGGGCCCTTCTTTGAGAGATCAGCCACCTTTTCTCCCCAAGCAGATCATGTCTTGGTAGACTTATTCTCATCTGTGGCAGTCAGGTGGGCCCTGAGAGTGGAGCTCACCCACACTCAATATGTTTAAGATGATTTAAATAATATCAAGCATCTTCTCTGACCACAATAGTATGAAGCTAGAAATCAATTACAAAAAGAAAACTGAAGAATACACAAATACAGAGGCTAAATAATATGCAGTTAAACAATGAATGGGTTAACAATGAAATCAAGGGAAAAATCAAAAGTTACCTTAAGACAAATAAAATAAAAACACAATGATCCCAAATCTATGGGACACAGTGAAAGCAGTACTAAGAGGGAAATTCATAGCATTACTGGTCTACTTCAAGAAACAAGAAACATTGCAAAAAAACAAGCTAACCTTACATTTGAAGGTACTAGACAAAGAGACACAAAGTCCAAAGTAAGGAGAAGAAAGGAAATAATAAAGATCAGAGCAGAAATAAATGAAATAGAGTCTAAAAAACAATACAAAACATCTGTGAAACCAAGAGCTGGTTCTTTGGAAAGATAAACAAGATGGATAAACCTCTGTCTGGAATCCTGGCCAGCAGAATTCTTATGGCACTGACTGAAGCGTGAATAAGTTTACACAGGACTAGAGAAATCTGGGACCACGCAACCCCTCCCTTATGGTATGGGAGAGGCCCCGAGCCTTGGGTCGAGGGTTTTTATTTATGATCCCGGGTACAGAGAGCATCAGAATGGTCTTCATTAACTATGCATAGATTGTAGATTCGAGTTAGGTGGTAGATGGTCCAGGAAGGTACATCAAAAGGAGAGATATGCAAATGAAAGGACAACAGGCTTGGGCTGAAGTCAAAAGAACCATAAACACTGGCCGGGAAGAACCTAGGCATGCATTAGCATAAGTCCTTTTGTCCAGGGAGAGAGAGATTTTAGCAATAGCAAGTTTTTAAATCTAAGAAATATGCCAACCTGATTTCCCCACAGGAAATTCCACTGCCACACACATGTGGGTCCTGCTTGCCATCTTTATGTTTCACGAGAGTCTGTGCTCTATTTAGATGTGAAATATCAGGGCTACACTTCCCACTGTGGGATGCATGGATTTCCTTTAAGCCTCTAATAAAAACTTGTCAAGAAAAAAAGAGAGAGGACCCAAATAAATAAAATCAGAAATGAAAGAGCACAAGTAACAACTGACATGACAGAAATACAAAGGATCCTAAGAAAGTACTTCAAACAATTATGTGCCAAAAAGTTGGACAACTTGGAAGAAATGGATAAATTCCTAGAAACGTACAATCTTGAAGACTGAATCAAGAAGAAAAAAAATCTGAGCAGACTAATCACAACCATCAAATCAATGCTGTAATAAAAAAAACTCCCAAGAAACAAAACTCCTGGATTGGATGGCTTCACAGGTGAATTTTACCAACATTCAAAGAAGAACTAACACCTATCCTTCTCAATCTATTTCAAAAAATTTAAGGGGGTGGAAGACTCAAACTCATTTTAGAGGCCAATATTATCCTGATTCCCAAACCAGATAAAGCCACTGCAAAGAAAGATAAGTATAGGCCAATATATTTGATAAACATAGATTCAGACATCCTCAACAAAACATTAGTAAACTGAATTCAGCAATATGTTAAAAAGATCATACACCATGATCAAGTGGGATTTATTCCTGAGATGCAAGGTTTGTTTGATATCCGCAAATCAATTAATGTGATGCACCACATAAGTAAAATGAAGGATAAAAATCATATGACAATATCAACAGATGCAGAAAAGGCATTTGACAAAATCCAACATCCACTTATGTTAGAAATTCTCAGCAAAGTCGGAATAGAGGGAACGTACCTCAATATATTAAAAGCCATATATGGCAAATCCATATATCATACTCAACAGGGAAAAACTAAAAGCATTTCACTTAAAACCAGGAACAAGACAGGGATATCCACTTTTACCACTCTTATTCAACACCATACTGGAAGTCCTAGCCACAGCAATCAGACAAGAAGAAATAAAAGGCACTAAAATTGGAAAGGAAGGAGTAAAGCTGTCCTTAGTTGCAGATGGCATGATGCTATATAAAGAGAACCCCGCAGAGTCCAGAAAAACACTACTAGAGCTGATGAGTGAATTCAGTAAAGTAGCAGGATACAAAATAAATATTCAGAAATCAGTTGCATTTCTATACACCAATAATGAACTATAACAAAGGGAAACTAAGAAAACAGTACCAATCATTGCCCTGGTCAGGTGGCTCAGTTGGTTGGAATGTTGTCCCTTATACCAAAAGGTTGAGGGTTTGATTCCTGGACAGGGCACATACCTAGGTAGTGAGTTCTACCCCTGGTTGGGGTGTGTGCAGGAGGCAAATGACTGATGTTTATTTCTCCTTTTCTCTTTCTCTAAAACCAATGAAAAAAAAATACATCCTCAAATGAGATTTTAAAAAATCCCATTTACAATTCCATAAAAACACCTAGAATAAATTTAACCAGGAATGTAAAAGACCTGTACTCAGAAAATTATAAGACATTGGAGAAATAAGCTGAAGAAGATATGAATAAATGGAATAGTATATTGTGCTCATGTATAGGAAGAACAGACATCATTAAAATATCCATACTACCCAAAGCAATCTACAGAGTCAATGCAATTCCTACCAAGATACCAATGTTGTATTTCACAGAACTGGAAGAAATAATCTAAAAATTTATGTGGAACCACAAAAGACTCTGAATAGCAATAGCAAGCTTGAGAAAAAAGAACAAATTTGTAGGTATTATACTACCCAATATCAAACTATACTAAAAGGCTTGAATAATCAAAACAGCATGGTACAGGCATGAAAACAGACACATAGATCAATGGAACAGAATAAAGAGCCCAGAAATAAACCCACACCTTTATGGTCAATTAGTATTTAACAAAGGAGGCAAGAACACACAATGGGGTAAAGATAGTCATTCAGTAAATAGTGTTGGGAAAATTGGACAGATACACGAAAAAAGATAAAACTAGCCCACCTTCCTACACCATACAGAAGAATAAACTCTAAATGGATTAAAGACTTAGATGTTAGACTTGAAACTACAAAACTCCTAGAAGAAAACATAGGTTGTAAAATCTCAGACATTTCTGAGTAAGATTTTTTCTGATATATTTCCCTGGAAAAGGGAAACAAAGCAAAAAATCAACAAATGTGGCTATATCAAACTAAAAAGTTTTTGCACAGCAAAGGAAAACATCAACTAAATGAAAAGACAACCTACTGAATAGGGGAGGATATTCCCCAATAAGACTTCTGATAAGGGGTGGGTTAAAATCCTAAATTTACAAAGAAGTCACACTACTCAATCTTCAAAAAACAAACAATCCAATTATAAGGTGGGCAAAGGACCTGAACAGACACTTGTCCAAAGAGGACATACAAATGAAAAGCTACTCAATGTCACTAATTATCAGAGAAATGCATATTAAAACTACAATGAGGCATCACCTCACACCTATCACAATGACTATCATTAATATATCAACAAATAACAAGTACTGGTGAGGATGTAAAGAATAGGGAGCCCTTGTGCACTGTTGGTGGAAATGCAGATTGGTGCAGCCACTGTGGAAAACAGTATGACATTTCCTCAAAAAATTAAAAATGAAACTGCCTTATTACCCAGCAATTCCACTTCTGGATATATATCCAAAGAAACCCAAAATACTAATTCAAAAGAACATAAGCACCCCTATGTCATTGCAGCTTTATTTACAATAGCGAAGATATGGAAGCAGCCCCAATGCCCATCCATGGACTAGTGGCTGAGACAGCGTGGTACACATATAAAGTGGAAAATTACTCATCATAAAAAGAATGTAATCGTAGCCTTTCCTACAACATAGATTAACCTAAGGGGTACTATGCTAAGTGAAATAAGTCAGTCAGAGAAAGAAAAATATATGATTTCACTTATCTATGAGATCTAAAGCATAAAACAGACTCATAGATACAGCAAACAAGCTGATGCTTGACAGAGGGGAGGGGAGGGAAATTGGGGGACTGGATGAAAAAGGATACGGGATTAAGAAACACAAATTGGTAGTTACCAAGTAGTCAGAGAGATGTAAAGTAGAGCATGGGGAATATAGTCAATAATATTGTAATAACTATGTATGTTGTTAGGCGGGTACCCATTAGACTTATTTGGGGTTTGCTTTTAAAGTATATGATTGTCTAATCATTATGCTGTACACCTGAGACTAATACAAAATAATACGAATATAAACTGTAAGTGAAAAATATAATAAAAAAAAGTTCTTTTAGTACATTTATTGTTCTACTGAATGTAAATTTGAAACCTAGTATCTTTAGTTCTTTCCTTAGAAAACTTGCAGTTTTAGACTTTTGAATTAGATTTGTTAAATAGGCCGTTTTCTAACTCCTTCAAAATGAAATCGTATAGTTTACCACCTCCAGGGGCTCTTTCTTGGTTAGGAGTGTGGAGTAGAGCTTTTCATTTTAACATCTCTGTTAAAGAAATTATTTTCACTTATAAATGGTTCACTAAATGCACATGTCCTTCCTTCAACTCTACATTTCAAGATAAAATTACAAAGAACCTAATGTGTAGTGAATAAACCAAGCTGTGTGATTTCTTACTGTTGTTCCAGAATTCCACCTCAGGGATGGTGTGGTGTTTGGATAACAAGATATGCTCACGCTGTAAGGTTATTTAAGAGTCATCTAATTCAGTTCACCAGACACAATCTATACAAATACCTGGAGCAGGAGACTTGTGTTCTGTTCCCAACTTTGTGTTTAACTAGTTTTGCTACTTTAAGCCAGACACTCATTTCACCTTTTTGAGTCTCAGTGTCCTCATCTATAAAATAAAGTCCTTGATTATAAGATATTTAAGTCTCTGATTCTATGCTATACTCTAATTTTAATGAAAATAATGGTTTATTCTTTTTTGTGTGAAATTTTTATTTTTATTTTTTTACCTTTTTTTAATTGATTATGCTATTACAGTTGTCCCACTTCCCCCCCTTTCTTTCCCTCCAGCCTTTACCCCCCCTTTCCCCACCCTTTAGTTTTGTCCATAGGTCATACACATACGTTCTTTTGCTTCTGCATTTCCTACACTATTCTTAACCTCCCCCTGTCTGTTTTCTACCTACCATTTATGCTACTTATTCTCTGCGCCTTTTCCCCCTCTCTCCCCCTACCACTCCCCTGTTGATATTCCTCCATACCTTATATAAATCCCTTTAACATTTCATACAATAAAGGCTGGGTGATGATGAACTTCTTGAACTTGACTTTATCTGAGAAGCACTTTATCTGCCCTTCCATTCTAAATGATAGCTTTGCTGGATAGAGTATTCTTGGATGTAGGTTCTTGCCTTTCATGACTTGGAATACTTCTCTCCAGCCCCTTCTTGCCTGCAAGGTCTCTTTTGAGAAATCAGCTGACAGTCTTATGGGAATTCCTTTGTAGGTAACTGTCACCTTTTCTCTTGCTGCTTCTAGGATTCTCTCCTTATCTTTAATCTTGGGTAGTGTAATTATGATGTGGCTTGGTGTGTTCCTCTTTGGGTCCAACTTCTTTGGGACTCTCTGAGCTTCCTGGACTTCCCGAAAGTCTATTTCCTTCACCAGCTTGGGAAGTTCTCCTTCATTATTTGTTCAGATAAGTTTTCAATCCCTTGGTCTTCTTCTTCGCCTTCTGGCAGCCCTATGATCCGTATGTTGGGCCGTTTATAGATGTCTTGGAGGTTTCCGAGCCCCTCCTCCACTTTTTGAATTCTTGTTTCTTCATTCTTTTCTGGTTGGATGTTTTTTTCTTTCTGCTGGTCCACTCCGTTGATTTGAGTCCCAGTTACCTTCTTATCCCTATTGGTTCCCTGCAGATCTCTCCTCATTTGTTCAAGTAATTGCCTCATTTGTTCAAGTAATTGCGATAATTTTTCGTCGAATTCTGTGGCCAACCTGATTACCAGTGTTTTAAACTGTGCATCTGATAGGTTGGCTACCTCTTCATCGGTTAGTTCTGGAGCTTTGATCTGTTCTTTCATTTGGGCCATTTTTCCCCCCGGTACGCCTGTTACTTTAAGGGGCTGAGCCTTTGGTGTTCACCAGGGTGGGTCAACTCAAGTCGTTATTTTGTGACGCTGTCTGTGGGGGCAGAGTAACCCTCGTTGTTGTGTTGTGACGCACCTGTGGGGGCGGGATCTGAGAGCACAATGGCGCCTGCTCCGCTCTCCACACCCACACCGCTTCCCACAAGCAAGTTGAGCCCCTCTGCGCTGGCTCCGGGGTCGCTCCGGGGTAGGTGGACGGGCCCGCACAGTTCCAAGCCCTCGTGGGTCTCCCCAACGAACTCTCCTGTGAGGCCGGGAGTTCCTCCCGCCGTCTCACCTCCCACAGGTGTTTTCAATCGGTGGTTTGAGGTTTTATTTCCCCGCTTTGATGGGTTGCGCCCTGCTTTTTCTCCCGGTTTGTCTGCACGAGAATTAGGACCTGCCTGGTCCACCAGTCTCGGCCCCGCTGGGTCCGGGTGGGCTGGGCGCTGGCCGCGTTTTGGTCAGGCACCCCCGTCTCGGTGTGCTGCAGCGCTGCCAGAACGCTGCACAAACCCGGTCTTGCTGTGCGCTCACCACCCGGCTCGCTGCGGAGTGGCCGCCCGCTTGCTCTCCGCCCAGCTCCGCCCCGCTTACCAGACTGGATGTAAGTGTCTTCTTTAACTCCTTGGTTGTCGGACTTCCTTCCTTTTCTGTCAGATCTGGCTGTTTTTAATTAAATTGCTGTTTTTTCCTCGTTTGGTTGTGTGCGGAGGTATGGTGTGTCCACCTACGCCGCCATCTTGTCGGAAGTCCGAAAATAATGGTTTATTCTTAAAATCTCTAACAAGCAAGACTACTTCTACTCTATCCAAAAGTCAGTTCCAGTGCTTAATGATTCCACGAGGCAGGTTTCTTCTCCCCACCCCCACCACCGCCAACTTTATTGAGGTAAAATTGACAAATATAATTGTATGTATATAAAGTGTACAATGTGATGGTTTGATATAAATTGTGAAATGATTACTATGATCAAGTTCACACATCCATTAGTCCTGGCTGGTGGCTCAGTGGACTGAGTGCCAGCCTGCAAACCAAGGAGTCTCCGGTTTGATTCCCAGTCAGGATGCATGCCTGGGTTGCAGGTCAGGTCCCCAGCTGGGGGCCTGTGAGAGGCAACAGATTGAAGTATCTCTCACACATCGATGTTTCTCCTCTCTTTCTTCCTTCCTTCCTCTCTCTCTAAAAATAAATAAATAAACTCTTTAAAAACAAGTTAACACATCCATCAATGAAGCAGGCTTTTAGATAAAGAAGATATGACAGTCTCCGGTTCTGTCCTCTCTAGAGTTGAAGGATGATCTATCATTCTTTTTGTATTAACCCTTTGCGAATTTAACTAATAAGTCACCATTTACCAATCTTTTTCCATAGCAAATGATCTCCAAGTTCTGTCATTCATATACTTCCTTCATGGTTTAGGCCACATATTTCTGCTATTTTGGTTATTATTTATCACCCTCTCTATGTTCTTTTTTACTTAAATTTATTTTGAAGAGAATTTTATATAAATCACTGCTTGATGAGGACTATAAAATTAATCTTTCTTGGCAAAGTGAAAATAACAGAAATTTACTGAACTTTTAAAATAGACAAGTGAAGACATTTCCATACGACAAAGACAACAAACTTCATTTACTATGAAACATTCTGTAGCAGTTCCCCATGACTTCAGGGGCCTCCCTTTTAAGCACTAGCAACATTAGCAGCCTCATTAGCATTTCTATTAAATCTTCCTGCAGGTGGGAGGATTTTCCTATGAATATGGTGGTAAGTAGTGGAATCCCACCTAAAATCATCCACTACATCAATTGGAGAAACACATCTCTAGGGCAAAATAAAGACTTTTTTTTTACCTTTATTTAGAATAGTTTTCAAACCATAGCAAGCCTAAGAATCACCTGAAGCTCTGGCTAAAATGCACATTTTTGCGCCTAGCCCAAGTCTAGACTAGAGCCCAGGAGCCTGCATTGTAAAACAGCTTCCCAGATGACTGCAATGCAAGTAGTTTTCAGGCCCTAGCTTCGAGAAACTGGCCACAAGGCATTTTTTCATCTATTACTGTATTTACTCACCCTTCAATAACTGTTGAGCACTTTCAAGGTACTCTGTTAGCTCCTGGTAGGAGGCAAAGGGGCAGAGAGGTGTGCCAAGACCTCTCTTTCAATTTTTATGTCTCAAGGCAGCATATGATTGTCAAATGAGTTGCACTAGCAATACCTCTCTAGGAGTTCAGGGCTGGGAAGGTGGTTGTGTGCTGCAGTTGTGGGAAGGCTTTGTGGGCCTGGCGATTTTTTTCAGAGGAAGGAGGGTAGAAGCAGAGGGGTTCTAGAAGTCAGCTTAGCCTGGAGCTGAAGTTCTAGGCGAAAGGCTGAAAGGATCTAATAAAGTGTAGGCACTTAATTCCGGGGCACTCCGCTGTTACTCAAGAACTGAGGACAGCTCTGTTTTAGGGAAAAATAATAACCTGGTGTTGATGTTCAGGAGGGAGTGGAGCTGGCAGTGCCAAAGGCAACCACTAAACTTACACTGCTGAGGGCAGGAAGGAAAAGAAAGCTGAGATGTATTTGTAGTGCCGGGGATGAGGAGGTGCCCAAGGAGGCAGGTGCCCTCAGAAGAATGAGAGCGCCTTTTAAAAGGCTAAACACAGAGGGATTCCTAACCGATCCTGCTTCACTGAAGCCAATGGTGGGAAGCCCATAAACAGACAGAGACGGTCTGTGTTAACCCGATTAACCCTTTCCAACGTCTCCAGTATCTCTATTAAAACAGAACCATCTTCTTCACTCCCTCTCTTGCTACTTACTACCTAAATACGAGTGATAAAACATTACCACGCTGAAATTGGGTCTAGTAGGCCCCAAATAACGCCCATTTCTGTTCCTGCGATGAACTTGAACCGTCTCAGGAGACCCAGCTACTAATACCTCTTGCCAAGCGGGTTCTAAACTTTACTGCACAGTAGAATCACCTGGGTATTTTTAAAAAGATCTAAAGGGAAAAAAAAAGAAAAATGCGTACCGCCACGTATCATGGGGGGCAACATAGTCTGGAAACCATTGGTGTAGCTGCATCTCTTCCAGAGCCCTTAAAAAAAACCAAAACCCAATCCTCCCGCAATTCTGTCCCTCGCGCGGAGGGTGCACGTTGAGGGTTCGGGGCCTGGGTAGCCCTGTTCCCAGCACCTCGGTCCCCTGCGCCCCAAGCCCAGCGTGCCCGCTCCGGGCTCCGGTGCTGGGCGCCGGCCGGGAGGAGGCGGTGCTCGGGTGTCTCCAGCCGGGACGCGGCAGAACCGAAAGCGACCCGCGCGGGAGGCGGGGAGAGGAAGGAGGAGGCGGGAGCGGGGAGAGTGGCGAGGTCGCGAACACCAGGCGGGAATGCCAGCGGCGCGGGGCCCCGGAACCGCGCGGCGGCCGGTCCGGGAGGATGGCTCTCCATCTGGTCTCTGACTTCGATCTCCGGAAGGACGCGCTCCCGTGCCTGCGGGCGCAGCGGGAGGCGTCGACGGGCGCCGGGGCCCGGGGCGGCAGTGCAGGTGGGGGCGGCGCGCGGCGGGGCGGCGGACAGCGGGCGGGCTCAGCCGTTCAGCCTCGGGGCTCCCAGGCCGGGCTGAGGTGGTGGGCGTTCGGGGGGGCGGGCAGCCTGTGGCCCCGGCCAACCTGTGAAGGTTAGAGCCGAAGGCGTGCGCCTCCCTCCGTGGAGCCCAGACGGGGCCACCCTCACCCCCCCGCCGCTGGGTGGAGGTCGCTGGGGCAGCCCCTGGGCTACACTTCTGTTCCCAGCGAGCCCTCCAGCCGCTGCTTGCTAGTTGGCCACAGTAGGCACTGTTAGCAGAGAGGCGGGGGTACCGGGCACCCGCAGCATCCCCGCTGGCGGGGCAGCTGCGGGGACTCCGCGCCCCCGGCGCCGGGGAGGGGCCGTTCCCGGGCTTCACTCGCGTGTCGCCTGCCGCGGGAAGGAGGCTCATCGCCCTCGCGGGGGCTCCGGCAGGACTGGGGGCTCCTGGAAGTTCTTGGGCTTTGAGAAAGAAAAGAATCGTGGCCACCAAGAAAATGATATAAATGCTTAACCGGTGCAGTTTGTCTCCACGTTCGTGAGACGTGCTTCTGCATCTGTGCGAGCAGTGCCGGGGTTTAGGAGCGCTGGCGGGGTGCGAGGCTGCCAGCCGTGCGCCGACGGCCGGGGCCCGCGGCTCCGCGACCGGAGGGCCGGCGAGGGCGGCCGAGACCGACCGCAGATGCTCAGGTTTCGTGCGCAGCTTCCTCGGGGGGAGCTGGAATACAGTCCTGGCAGTTGACACTTTGTTCACAAAAAATCCTTTGTTTGACTTTTGATGAGGGACTTTTGAACCTTCTCAGCGTGGATCAATCAAAACTTTAAAGAAGGGGAACTCTGTGATTTCACGTGTTAATTTTTTTTTTAAGACGTGTGTTGTAAACAATGGCGCATCTTCAGGGCCTATATCCAGCTTCAAAGCAGTGACACCCCTTGGATTCCGCGCATAGTAACTCTGCCCCCCAGCGTGCTTGCCTGTCTTCTTTCTCCTGCTTTTCCTTAAACTCTGCAGACACGGGAGAACATTTATTTTTGGAAGGGCTCTCAAATTTGCAACTCCTTTTCCCTTAATTCTGGTGAAAGTTTTCTGTCCCAACCTCATCTCTTTACACTTTCCTGTGTTAGTTGTTAATTCCAAATAAGTCCTATTTTTGTACCTCAAGGCTGGTTTTTGACTAGTGAGTTTGATGAATGACTAGTGTTATTATTAGAAAAACTTCTCATTTGGGGGGAAGTTTTTGAGGGTGTAACTTTTAAAATACACTTGGCAGCTCCACCCCAAAGTGGTTTTTTCTCTGAACACACCTTATATAGATAGCTAACGACACTTGTCTGCAAATGAGAAGTTAGATGGAGTGTGAAATGCCACAGTCTTCTGTTTCAACACTGTGTGTGGTGATTGAAAATCTGTGTGGGAGCCAATTAGATTTTGGCCTCCTTGTGTCTTTCACTTATCCATAAAGAAATATAAACATACGCATTGACATTCCACTGAACAGCAGGTACTCTTGGGTCCTCAGAAAGTAAGCTTAGTAGAATTACTAGATTTTTAATCTATATATAGAAAGTTTAAAGAAGGGGGACTCTGGTTTCCCAGGTGTTAAAATTTTTTTAAAAAAGAAGAGTGCTGTAATCAGTATATATATGTAGTATTTTACTCTTGAAGAGCACCTAAGCAAAGATTTAATGTTATACGAAAAGAAATTGATAATCACCAGTGGGTGGTAGCTCAAAAACAACCCCCCCCCAAACCCCACCAAAAACAAAGCAAAACCCCTCACCTCAAGTTCATTTCTCTTCTGCTATAATTCGTTGCATTGGCAGGGGAATGTGGGATTCTGTTTTATTTCAAGTACAGACATATCTGTGCACATTATTTTCCTTTCAAAGTCTCAGCTTTCCAAATGTAAATTGTAATGCACATTGCTATCTAAATTTGAAGTCTTAATATTTTTATATCAATAAATACAAGTGAAGATTTCGTAGTGGTGCTAAGTAGCACTCGTGAAGTATGATGTATTCCTGGGAAAATAGCAAAGGCTAACCATGGAAATTGAGTCAAGGAATATATCATTTCATTTTGCTTGCTTGTGAATTTCAAATGAATGAAAGCATACTAAATATTCTTTTTGCTTCCACCCCGCTCAATGTTGTGAGATTTATCCATGTTGACTGTTGTAGCTTTAGACCATTAGTTTTCACTGCTGTGTAGTATTCCATTATGTGAATATACAGAATATGGTGGACAGGGAGTAGACTGCTTTGATCCTCCTTTCGTGGAAGGACTTGTCCCAGGTACTTTAAGTGTAGTCAGCAGGTAGTCTTCAGCTGTTGGGCCTTTCAGGGATTGTTTTGACAGAGTGCTGTCTGGCCTTTTAGGCGTGGCCTACTTCTAATTAGGGTGTGAGATGGGGTATAAAGGCCAGCCATTTTGACTCAACAAGGGACAACTTTGACAATCCATTTCAGTCTCAGAGCTTCTCTGACCGAGGACCCTGAGGCCACCTAAAGCTGCTGGACTTGCATTGCAGTTTGACTTCTCCCTCTGCTTAGTCTTGTATCCCCCTCCATCCCCTGCAGGTTTTAATCCCACCCTACTAAGCACTTCCCAATGAGTATCCCAGATGCTAAACTGTTTCAGGGTGCTTCCTAGGGAACCACATTTATTTACCCTTTTTCTGGTTGGTGACACCTGGGAGGTTTCTGGGATATGCAGTCAGTGCTTTTACAAACTTTGTCCCTTGCCTGGTGCAGCACAAGTTTCTCCAGGATGGATGTCTAAGAGTGGAGTTGTGGAGTCAGAAGCTATACATCTTTATTTTTCCTGGGTGGTGCCAAATTGTTTTCCAAAGTAGTTAACATATTAATACCTCCATTTATAGTATAGAAATGTTTTTGGTACCCTGTATCCTCACAGCTCTTTGTATTTCCAGATTTAAACGTTTTTGTCAGACTGTTGGATCTAAATGTTATTCCATTGTGCTCTGAGGTTGAGTATCTCTATATATTTATTGGCAATTTGACTTTCTTCTCCCATGAGATGTCTGTCATCCTTTTGTTTATTTTTCTATTGTGTTTTATTTAGCATATTGATTTTAAGGGTTCTTTATGTATTCTGGATTCTAGTCCTTTATTCATCATGTATGTTGCTAGTATTTTCTCTCATTATATAACTTTTAAATTTTTATTATTTGTGAGGGTGACTTTTGTAAACAATTTTAATGTCTAATTTATGAATCTTTTCCCTTATGGTTTATGCTTTTGTGGGATATTTTTTTAAAATATTTTTTATTTATTTATTTTTAGAGCGAGGGGAAGGGAGGGAGAGAAACAGCAATGTATGGTTGCTCCTCACATGGCCCTCACTGGGGACCTGGCCTGCAACCCAGGCATGTGCCCTGACTGGGAATCGAACTGGGACCCTTTGGTTCCCAGCCCGCGCTCAATCCACTGAGCTACACCAGCCAGGGCATTTTTTGTGGGATCTTTAAACAAAATCCTCCCCTATTCAAAAATGTCATGAAGACATTTTTATACTAACTTCTAAAAGCTTTATAGCTTTGCTCTTCACATTTTGTTTTAATCGATATGGAAATTTATTTTTGGGTGTGATATGATGTAGGGACCCAATTTTATTGTTTTTCCATATTAGTAGCTAATTGTTTTAGTATTAGTAACCCGAGAGCCTTGCCACTCCCCATTGACAGCAAAGCCACTTCTGTCACACATCAAGTTTATTCACTTCTTCTTTTTTAGAGGCTTAAAACATTTATTATTTTCCAGTTTCTGTGGGTCAGGAATCTGAGCAAAAATTAGTTGGGCCTCTTTTTCTGGCTTCTTAATCATCGTTTCCCTGTACTGTCGACACTGTCCTTCCTTTTCCCTTTTTCTTTCTCTGCTTTCTGAGTCTTCTTTTCTTCTGTTTACTGCTTCTTAACTAATCCCCCCATTCTTGCCTTTACTCACTTTATTCACAATATGCACTTGAACTCACATAATGATATCTATTTCATAAGTTTAGCAGTTATAGTATCTGATCATGTTGAGCTTGAGGATTTATGTGAATTATTTACAGATTATAAATGTTACAGGTATAATCATATTTTGTCACCTCTTGATCTGTGTATTAGGAACTAGTTTAAATTTTTGTTTGTGGCTGTGCAGTTCCCCACCCCCATATAGTCACTGGGAAGGCAAGAAATACTTCTTTATTTGACTTTTGTCTCAGTGGTTGGAAACAAAATTTACTCATTTGGCAAACATCTTCCTGTAAACTGAAATCACTTGTGTTTAGCAATAATAGGTTGAAAAGGACAAGAATATCTGGCAAACCAGCTTCAATTTTACATGAGCTGTGATTCGCTGGTGCCTCTGACATCTAGGCACGCTCCTTTTCTTTAGTAGGTTTGCTTATGCAAGTATCTCATCTGTCAGAATGCTACATTTCTTTCCTTCATGAGCACTGAGTACACTGAGCTGTAAAGTTAAACCTCATTTCCTCATTTGAAATTGCTAAACTTCCTTCTCTGGACTTTCCAGTGATGAGCTACTGGGAGAAGAGTCAGGATGAATAAGCAAAGAGGTTATTGACTAGTTCTTTCATTTTTTTTATTCTTATTACATTTTTTTGCAATACCATTTGTTCCCCTTATACCCTCTTCAAGGATGTATCTAAAACATGATTATTTATTTATTTATTTTTTATTTTTTAAAGATTTTATTTATTTATTTTCAGAGAGAGGAGAAGGGAGAGAGAAAGAGCAATGTATGGTTGCCTCTCACGTGGCCCTCACTGGGGACCTGGCCTGCAACCCAGGCATGTGCCCCGACTGGTAATCGAACCGGGGCCCTCTGGTTCCCAGCCCGCGCTCAATCCACTGAGCTACACTAGCGGGCTAAAACATGATTATTTAAACTGCAGTTATTACAGCCTAACAGACCCATGAAGGCATTCTCTTTATTGTTTCTTTTAACTGTCTACCATGGCTACACTATAAGCCAGTCCTAGTTATGCTGTCATATACAAGGGTGGGCAAAAGTAGGCCTATAGTTGTTCAAGTGGAAAATAATACAAATTAATAAATAAAAAGACAAGAATAAACTGTGTTTTGCATACTCACAACTGTAAACCTATACTTTGCCCGCCCCCGTATATTATAAGCATGTAGTTTAGTTGTTCTCAACTCTGGCTACACATTAGAGCCACCTGAAGAACTTACAAATACACGCAGTAGTGACTAGACCCCTTACCAGCACAATAAAATCATAGTATTTGGGGATATGGCTTGGGGATCCACGTTCTTTTAAAAGCTCTCTTGGTGATTCTAATGCACAGCCAGAGTTGAGAACTAGTGGTTTAATGGGATAAGCATATATCATTTGTTGTGACCGGTACTTATTAGAGATTTTTTTCATTTAATTTTTTTAGTGATTTAAAAATAGTTGTGCTTTTACAAGGAAATTGGATTTTCTTAGCAAGGTTTCATGTAAAGGAGTTTCTTATCTTAGTTGAAACCTTTTAAGTGTACTTTTGAGAAGGTCTCTCCCACCATCCTTATAATCTCAAAAGAAAAAAAAACTTCTCAAAATATTGACACATTGCATTCCAGAAGTTTTGAGTCATATGCAGGGTGAAAAGAAGCTCATGAAAATTCTCTTTAGATGTCTACAGAATCTACCCTAAAAGGATTTTTCAGTAATTATCCATTTTCTCATTGTAATTGTGATTCAGGAAACAGTTCATTCTCTTTACCTTTTTCTAATTTCGAATTTAGTCTGTGCCACTTTTTTCATGTATGATACTGCCCAAGTGTCTTAACCTCATTTCAGCTCAATGGTTTCATCATTACAATGGACTTGTAATAATTTACATAGTATGGGTGAGATAGAAATCAGAACTGTGAAAATTTAGTAGCAAGCTAATCGAATCACATTATTCTCCTAAAAGACCAAGTGATTAACCTTATTTTTCTAATGAGTAGGAAATGTGTATGACAGCTCAATATATATTGAAAAGTGTGTATATCATACATAAAAAAATTCTTCCCTGTTTCTGTCCTGCCCCCTGAAGATTCACGCAGCTTTTTCCTGTCAGGAGTAGGGAAGAGAGATCTCAGGATGATTCCTAAATTCTCTCTCTTTTTTCTTTTTGTTTTTGTTCTTGTTTTTTCTGTTACAGTTGTCCTAATTTTCCCCCCTTGCCCTTCTTTGTCCAGCCCATCCCACTCCCACAGTTGGTCCCCACACCATTGTCCATGCCCATGGGTCATTCATACATGTTCTTTGACTAACCCCTTCCCCTTCTTTCCACCATTCTCCTCATCCCCCCTTTCCTCTGGCAGCTATTCAGTCTGTTCCCTGTTTCTGGTTTTGTTTTGCTCATTAGTTTATTTTGTTCTTTAGATTCCTTTTGTAAATGAGATCATATGGTATTTGTCTTTCTCCACCTGGCTTACTTCACTTAGTGTAATAGTCTCCAGTTCCATCCATGCTGTCACAAAGGGTAGGAATTCCTTCTTCTTTCTTTTTGCTGCATAGTATTCCATTGTGTAAATGCACCACAGTTTTTTAATCCACTTATATAGTGATGGGCATCTGGGCTGTTTCCAGCACTTGGCTATTGTAAATAGCACTGCAGCGAACATAGGGGTGCATGTTCTTTTGAATTGGTGTTATGGGATTCTTAGGTTATATTTCAGCAGTGGAATTGCTGGATCAAAAGGCAGTTCCATTTTTAATTTTTTGAGGAAATTCCATACTGTTTTCCACAGTGGCTTCACCAGTCTACATTCCTACCAACAGTGCACTAGGGTTCCCTTTTCTCCACATCTTCGCCAGCACTTGTCATTTGTTGATTTATTAATGATAGCCATTCTGACAGGTGTGAGATGATATCTCTTTGTGGTTTTAATTTGCATTTCTCTGATGATTAGTGATGTTGAACATCTTTTCATATGTCTATGGGCCATCTGTCTGTCCTTGGAGAAGTGTCTATTTAGGTCCTTTGCCCATTTTTAAATTTGATTGTTTATCTTTCTGGTGTTGAGTCTTATGAGTTCTTTATATAATTTGGAGATTAAAACCTTGTTCAGTGTATCATTGGCAAATATGTTCTCCCACAGATTTGGTTTCCTTTTCATTTTGATGATGGTTTCTTTAGCTGTGCAGAAACTTTTTAATTTAATGTAGTCCCATTTGTTTTTTTCCTTTATTTCCCTTGCCCTATTGTCAAAAATATTGCTACATAGGACAGCTGAAATTTATTGCCTATGTTTTCCGCTAGGACTTTTATGGTATCACAATTTCTACTTAAGTCTTTTATCCATTTTGAGTTTATTCTGGTGTATGGTATAAATTGGTGGTCTGGTTTCATTTTTTTGCATGTACCAGTCCAGCTCTCCTAACACCATTTATTGAAGAGGCTATTTTTACTCCATTGTATGCTCATGCTCCCTTTGTCAAACATTAATTGACTATAGAGACGTGGGTTTATATCTGGGCTCCCTATTCTGTTCCATTGATCATTGTGTCTGTTCTTCTGCCAATATCAGACTGTTTTGATTATAATGACCTTGTAGTATAGTTTGATATCAGGTATTGTGTTCCCTCCAACTTTGTTCTTTCTCAAGATTGCCATGGCTGTTCAGGGTCTTTTTTTGGTTCCATATACATTTTTGAAGTATTTGTTCTAAATCTGTAAAACACTCATATTTTAATAGGAATTATATAGAATCTATAGATTGCTTTGTGTACTATAGACATTTTAATGATGTTTATTCTTCCAATCCATGAAAAGGATATAAGCTTCTGTTTATTTGTATCCTTAATTTCTTTCTTCAGTGTTCTATAGTTTTCCAAGTATAGGTCTTTTACCTACTTGGTTAAATTTATTCCTAGGTATTTTTGTTGTTGTTGTTTCTATAGCAAATGGAATTTCTTTCCTAGTTTCTCTTTCTGATTTTTCATTGTTTTTGTACAAAAGTGCCATTGATTTCTGAATATTGACTGTGTGTCCCACTACTTTGCCAAATTCACTTATTAGGTCAAGCAGTTTTTTGGTGGAGCCTATAGGGTTTTTCGTGTATACTATCATGTTGTTTGCATATAAAGAGAGTTTTACATCCTCCTTTCCAATTTGGATGCCTTTTATTTCTTCTTCTTGTCTGATTGCTATAGTTAGAACTTCCAGTACTATGTTGGATAAAGTGGTAAAAGTGGAGACCCCTGTGCTATTCTTGATCTTAAGGGAAATGTTTTTAGTTTTTGCCCATTGAGTATGATGTCAGCAGTAGGTTTGTTGTATATGAACTTTATTATGTCAAGGAATGCTCCCTCCATTCCTACTTTGCTGACTGTGTTTTTTTAAAAATCATAAATGGGTGCTGGATTTTATCAAATGCTTTTTCTGCATCTATTGATATAGCCATGTGGTATTGTCTTTCATTTTGTTTATGTGATATATGACATTTATTGATTTGATAATATTTTATCATCCTTGGAATAAATCACACTTGATCATGGTGTGTGACCTTTTTAATGTATTACTGGATCTGGCTTGCTACTATTTTGTTCAGGATTTTGGCATCTATGTTCATCAGAGTTATTGACCTGTAGTTTTCTTTCTTTGTTGTGTCATACTTGGTTTTGGAATTAGAATACTGGCCTCATAAAAAGAGTTTGGGATCTTCTCTCTTCTTGAATATTTCTGGAGTAGTTTGAGAAGGATAACTGTTAGTTCTTCTTTTATTGTTTGGTGAAATTTGCCTGTGAAGCCATCTTGTCCAGGGCTTTTGTGTGTTGGTATTTTTTTGATTACTGCTTCAATTTCACTAGTTGCTATTGGTCTATTCAGAGTTTCTGCTTCTTCCTGATTAAGTTTTGGAAGCTTGTATGTTTCTAAAAATGTATCCATTTTGCCTAGTTGTCCAAATTCTTGTAGTTGTTCATAGTAATTTCTTACAATCCTTTGTTTTTCTGTGGTATCGGTTGTCACTTCTCCTCTTTCATTTCTCATTTTACTTATTTGGGTCCTCTTTTTTTCTTGAATCTGGTTAACAGTTCATCAAGTTTGTTTATCTTTTCAAAGAATCAGCTCCTTCATTCATTGATCTTGTGAATTGTTTTTTTAGGTTCTATGCCTTTTAATTCTGTTCTTATCTTGATTATTTCCTTCCTTCTGCTTGCTCTGGGCTTTGTTCTCTGTTGTTCCTCTAGTTCTGTTAGATGTAGGGTTAGGTTGTTTACTTGATATTTTTCTCTTTTTTAGGTAGGCCTGTATTGCTATGAACTTCCTTCTCAGGACTGCCTTTGCTGTGTCCCATAGGTTTTGGGCTGTTCTATGCATTTTCATTTGTTTAAGATACTTTTTGTTTTTTGTTTTTTCCTTGATCTCATTGTTAGCTCATTCATTATTTAATAACATGTTATTCATCCTCCATGTTTGAATGCTTTTGAGTTTTTTTCTTGAGGTTAATTTTTAGTTTCAAGCCATTATGATCCAAGAAGATGTTTGATATAATTTCAGTTTTCTTGAGTTTGTTCAGGCTTGTTTTGTGTCCTACCATGTAGTCTATCTTTAAGAATAATCCATGTGAATTTGAGAAGAGTGTGTATTTTGTTCTTTGGGGTGAAATGTTCTATAAGTATTAATTAAGTCCTTTTGATCTCGAGTATCATTCAATTCTGCAATACTTCTGTTGATTTTTTTTTGAAAATCTATCTTTTTTGACAGTGGAGTGTTAAAATCCCCTACCATGACTGTATTGCTTCTATCTTTTTCTCAGAGTCCTCTAATATTTTCTTTATATACTTAGGTGCACCTATATTCAGCACATATATATTTATAAGAGTTATATCATCTTGTTGGACTTCTCCCTTAAGTATTATGTAGTGACATTCTTTGTCTCTTGTTATGGCCTTTGTTTTGCAGTCTGATATAAATATTACTACTCCAGCTTTTTTAAATGTTCTTTTGCATGGACTAGTTTTTTCATCCCTTCACTTTCAGTCTGTGTAATCTTTTGTCATGAGGTGGGTCTCTTAGAGACAGCATATATGTGAGTCACATTTTCTTATCCACTCAGCTATCCTGTGTCCTTTGATGGAGCAGTTAATCCATTTACATTTAACATTATTACTCATACATACTTATTTATTGCCATTTTTTCCCTTTGTACTGTGTTCTCTCTCTCTCTGTTTCTTCTTCTTAAAGCAGACCCTTTGGTATCTCTTGCACTGCGGGCTTGGTGGAGATGTACTCTTTTAGCCTTCTTTTGTTTGGGAAGCTCTTTATTTCACTTTCCATTTTAAATGAGAGCCTTGCTGGATAGAGTAATCTTGGTTGCAGATCCTTGCTTTTCATGACTTTGAATATTTTGTGCCAATCCCTTCTGGTTTGAAGTGTTTCTCTTGAGAAATCAGCTGATTCCCTTATCAGAGCTCCCTTGTATGTTACTAGCTGTCTGTCCCTTGCTACCTTTAAGATTCTCTCTTTGTCTTTGAATTTTGCCGTTTTGATTGTAATGTGTCTTAGAGTGGGCCTCTTTGGGTTCATCTTGATTGAGAATCTCTGTGCTTCTTAGACTTGTGTGACTTTTTCCCTCACCAAGTTAGGGAAGTTTTCTGTCATTATTTTTTCATACAGGTTTTCTATTCCTTGCTCCTTTTCTTCTCCTTCTGGAATCCCTACTATGCAATTATTGTTGCATTTCACGTTGTCCTAAAGCTGCCTTAAACTATCCTCATTGTTTCTGAGTCTTTTTTCATTTTTTTGCTCTTACTGGGTGTTTTTTTCTACCTTGTCTTCCAACTTGCTGACTTAATCCTCTGCTTCATCTAGTCTGCTCTTAATTCCTTCTGGTGTGTTCTTCATTTCTGATATTGTATTCTTCATTTCCAACTGGTTCTTATTCAAGGTTTCTGTGCCCTATTCATGTTGTTGTAGGTCCCACTAAGTTCCTTGAGCATCCTTATAACCATTAATTTGAACTCTATGATAAATTGCTTGCCTTGATTTCACTTAGGTCTTTTTCTGGAGATTCCTCCTTTTCTTTTGTTTGGAGTTGTTTCTTTGTATCCCCGTTTTAGTTGTCTCTTTGTGTTTTTTTTCTATATATTATATTGAGTTGCTTTAACTCTCTGTCTTGTGGAGTAGCCTTGTGTATTAGGAATCCTGTGGGCCCCAGTGGTACAGACTCTTTGATCTCCTGATCTGATGCTCTAGGAATGTTCTTTGTGTGGGTTACATGGACTCTCGTGTTGTATTTGGGTTCTGATTATTATTGATCTGTTTCTTGGTTGGCACTCCCTATGTCTGGCTGCTAAGAGGCTCAACCCCCACCACATGTTATACGCTGTTGTATAGGTGCTGGAAGAACAAAGCAAAATAACACAAAAACAACACCGTACAAGAAGCCCCCTGCCCTGATCACCACAGCAATATCAACAAGGGAGCAAAAAATAATAAAATCAGTAAGAAAAATGGAATAGTAGAGAAAAGGGAAGAGGAAAAAGAATATGGGAAGAGCAAAGGAAAGGAAAGTGATTATGAGAGGAGGAAGGGGAAGAGAACTACTGCTCATCAAATGGACTGAAAGAGGAAAATTGGGAAAAGGAACACAGAAAAGGTAACAAAAACAATAAAAGGAGAGAAGAAAGGAAAAGTGGTGTAGTCAAAGGTAAGAATAGAATAAAAGAAAAAGAAAAATATATAAAAAATAAATTAAAAAGCCATGCAAAAGAAAAAATAACTAAAATAATGAAAAAAGAGTCAAGGGGTTTGTCTCATCACAGTTTAGATCTTGCCTTTTGGTTTCTCCCTTTGGATCCTGCTCTGATGTGTGAGTCTGGTGTAAGCCAATGTCAGGTGCTGTCCATGCCTGGCCCTCAGCTGCCTTTTTGAAGCTACAAGTGATCCACAGTTTGTGGCTGATTCCTACGGGCTTGGCTGCTCCCAGCTCTGCAAAGCTGGCTTTTTTTAGCACTGGGTTCAGAGGTGGGTCAACCAATGTCCCAAGTCACCACAGGATCCACCTCTGCCTATCTCTGCCTGCTAGTCTGCTGTCAATCCTAGACTAATCACAGACCCAGCTACTTCTGAGAGAGCTTCTGGTGGAAACACGAGGCTGTGATTCCTGGGTCTCCCATAGCAGGTGCCTTTTGGACTTCAGGGAAGATGGTATGTGTGTTCTGCCTCCCCTAAGCCACTAGTCTGAGTCTGTCTGGGATTATTTCCCTGTACTCGGCAGGGCAGGGTCCCTAGTAGGCTTCCAGAGGCAAGATTTGGGGTCTGCTAGATGCCAGAGGTATTTCTGTGGCTCTCCTGTGTTTGGGAAGCAACAGTCTGTTTACCAGGATAGTGTATGGATTGGCTGTGCCCTTCCGCCAGTCTCTGATGACCCCTGAGTCTGTTTATGTTGCTGTCTTCTCAGCAAGGGTTAAGATACATGATGGAAGAAAAGAAAGGAAAAAAACAAACAAAACAGAACACCAAGATAGAGCAAAACTGAAAAAAGAAAAAAAAATTGTTGAGTGGAGCAAACAGGTTTTCCTGATTCCTAAATTCTCAGTGAAACCTTCTCTAAATGTTTCCTACCTCCAGCTCCAGTGCAGGGATCCAGCTCATCAATTATCCTTATTTTTATCTTGTTTTGTCCTTTTTAACCAGGAATTCAAAATGAGATTTGCTCTGAGTTATAAGATACTTTGCATATATTTTGTGTAAATATTGGAACTTGCCATAACATAATATTTTAACATGTAAAATACTATTCATGTATGGAGAACATGAGTCAAGTTAAAGCAATTTAATTTTGAGGAAATTGGGGAAATAGACATTTCTCCTCAACTAATGATGATAATTAGCAATGTTATATCTACCAATGTTCAAATCCTTTAATCTTAGAATTGGGAGGAGTATCTTAAAGTTTTAGAAGAAACATGATGGTCAGTTAGCTTTAAGGTTAAATGTATTGTGTTAAGAATTTTTATACTCCTCATCAAAATATGGCTTTCAAACAGAAAAGTACACAAATCATAAGCCAAACACACCCATGTACCTAGCACTCAGAGCAGGAAAGAAAACGTGAATAGAACCCTCAAGGTCCCCTTCATGCTGCTTCCAAGCTGTCACTCATCCAGCACCATAGATTCATTTTACCTGTTTCTGAAGCTAGTGTGTAACTTAAATCATACAGTTTGTGACTTTTTGGGGGGGAGAGGGGGAAGGATCTGGGTTTCTTTTGCTCAATTATTTATGTTGTATGTTATAGCAAATTTATTAATTCTTATTGTTGTATAGCCTTCTATTGTTCAGATATCCACTGGATAGATATTTGGGTTTCCAGTATTGGCTACTATGAACTGTAGTACTGTAGACATTATATGTATCGTCTTCCAAATTATGCATATATTTCTTTTGGGATATATGTACAAGTACAGTTGCTGAGCCATATATGTTCGATTTCAGTATATACTGCCAGTTTTCCAATTCACACTCCCATTAGCAGTGTATGAAAGTTTCATTTGATTCAAATATCTTGGCACCACATAATATTAAAGCATGAGTTAAGGGTTCATGTTGTAATCTTTAGGGTAACTAATAAAATAATAACAAAATAATATATAACTGACAAGTTAATAGGTGAAAGACTGAAATAATAGAACTTCAATTAATCCAGAAGGCCAGGACAGAGTAAAACAGTTGAGTTAAGTAGAAAATAAATAGTAATGATTGCTATAAACCCAATATGTAAATGATTATGTGAAATTTAAATGGACTACATACTTCAAAGGATACTTCATGTGAGACATCTTAAATATAAGGGTACAAGAAGAGTAACCATAAAAGGATATAAAAAGTTATATTATGTAAGCACTAACCAAAAGGAAGCTGATGTAGCTAGCTATATTGATACCAGGCAAAGGAGCCTTTAAAGCAAAAAGGAATTCCTACCTTTTTTGACAGCATGGATGGAACTGGAGACTATTATGTTAAGTGAAATAAGTCGGTGAAAGACAAATACCATATGATCACTTAAAGAAGAATCTAGTGAACAAAATAAACTAAGGAGCAAAGTAGAACCGGAGGCATGGAAACACGGAGCAGACGGACAGCAGCCAGAGGGGAGGGGAGAGGCGGTGACGGAAAGAAGGTGAAGGGACTGGTCCAAGGACGTATCTGGAGGACCCATGGACGTGGACAACGGTGTGGAGGCTGATTATGGAAGTGGGGGGCGGGCTGGGTGGAGGGGGCTGATGGGGGGAAAGTGGGACAACTGTAATAGCATAAACAATAAAATGTTTAAAAAAGAAAACAATTATTAAAGTTAAAGAATGTTTTATAATGAATAAAAGGGTTGGATAGTCTAGCTCCTGGTTAAAAACCTGTGTGTGATTTTTTTTTCAAGCCCAACCATGTGCAATTACAAAAGCTTTACTTGATAGGCCTGGTGGGGGAAAGCTGCCCTCCCCAAACTGGACTTGGTGCATAGCCAGTGCCTGCAGTCCCTGAAGGGCCTTGCTGTCAAGGCCCCCTGGATGACCATGATCTTATACAAAGCTGTGTTCCCAGCTCAGGAGCCTTCAGTCAGAGGCTTCTTTATCAGGAGCTTGAAGTACTGAAACCATTTTAGTAGGAAAAAGAGGGGAGCCTTGAGGATTCTTTTTCTCCCCTTTGACTCAGCACTCAGTACTTTTCCACTCTTAGCTCTTCTCGCTCTCCCTTCCTGGGGCCCTTGGGTCCACAGCACTGCAGGAGACTTTTGTTGGGGGCTCCCTGAGCAGTGAGATATCCTACCTCTCTGCTGACCTACATGACCCACCACCCATTCCAAGGGAAAATAGGGAAGTGGTGCTTTCTCTGGTTTAACTTTTTGCTTTACTACCACAAAAGTGATGAAAGGCTTGACTAGTACTTGTTTTCCTTAGCTTTTTGCTTTACTCTGCTACTCTGACAGCTCTGCTGAGTTTCTGACAGGTTAATCCACCAGCAAGCTATAATAATTCTAAATTTCTATGCCCCTAATAAATAACATACATAAAACAAAAACTAATAGATACTTAAAATCTGTTGAAGTATAACATACATGCAAAAAATATACAGGTGAGGGTGTACGGCTCAGTGAGTAATGACAAAATGAGCCTATCAGTATATCCAACATACACAGTAGTACCAGCCTCTCCGAAGGCTCCACTGAGATACCTCCCAATCACTACTCCTTTCTTCTTCCCTAAAGGTCTCTACTGCTCTACATTGGCTGGTGTGGCTCAGTGGATTGAATGCTGACCTGCAAACCAAAGGGTCACTGGGTCAATTCCCAGTCAGGGCACATGCTTGGGTTGCAGGCCAGGTCCCCAGTGGGAGGTGTGCAAGTGGCAACCACACATTGATGTTTCTCTCCCTCTCTTTCTCCCTCCCTTCCCTTCTCTCTAAAAATAATTTTTTTTAAAAAAGGTCTCTACTGTTCTGGCTTCTAATTCAATAGGTTAGCTTTGCATGTTTGTAAACTCTATAATGGAACCATCAGTATGTATTCTTTTGTACTTGGCTTTTCACCGGTACTATATTTGTTAAATATGTTCTTAAACATCTCCTGCGAAGTATTAACCTGTTATTATTATCTTTTCAGGTGTTTTAGAAAATAATTATGAGAGCTTATGTATATTAAATGTTGAAAGAAATGGAAATATAATCTATACCTATAAGGTATGTCTATATCTCTCTTTTTTAGTGTGGTAAAATATACATAGCGTAAGCCTTACTATCTTAATCATTTATGTTCTCAATCTTAATCTTTACCATATGACTTTCTTATTTTGTGAAATTGAATAGGGTGATTTAAATTCAGTCTTCTGGTGGTGATTGCTAGGGGTGGGGGGGTATAAGGGGACTAAATGATAAGGGAAAATATAATAAATATTATATATTAAAAATAAAATAAATTCAGTCTTCGCTTTTTTAAATAAAATTCCACATAATGTCTGACATACTACTCAGTTTTTTAAAATAAATGAACAGTTCTATTTTCTAGAGGAAAGATGACAAATAGAAGTTTAAATATAAGTAATATGTTAACTTTTTGTCTTTGAGGAAATATTAAATATGATTATTCTCCCCATCTGTTAAGACTTAGATATGTTCAGACTTTTGAGGCATTATTATTTATCAATGTGTTTTCACTGTTAAGTGTTCTAAGAAAAGAAAATTTAAATTTCCAATAACTTTATTACAGTAGAGGAACATGAAAGAATAACTGCAATGGCCAGTTTGCTTTACACAGCTGTATCACTGTAGACTTTTGTTTCTTAAAAAGTTATTATTTTAAGTTGTATCTATCAGCATGCTGCATTTAAGAAACTGTATTATTCAAAAAGTTTTACCTATAAGAATATCAAGATCTTAATCTAGCTACTCCCAATACCCATCATCTATATTTTCTTAAATAAATGGAAGTACAGAGAGATCCGCCCCTTTACCATGCTGAGTCCCACTAGACGGTGTCCTCTGCAGTCACTGAGCTAAACCAACCTGGTGCCTCTCTGGCGCGCACAGCGTGCTGCCTATACAGTGCTTGTTGCTAATGTTGATGGAATTATTGCAGTTTGAAAACTTGTAACATCCTAACTTTCTAAATAATGACATTTAATAAACATCTAGTTAATTTTTTTAGGATGATAAGGGAAATGTCTTCTTTGGATTATATGATTGCCAAACCAGACAAAATGAGGTAAAAATCATCATTAATTATAGATTTACTTATTGGTTGCTTTACTGCTTTTAGAGTTTTCCTTGTTTCTTCCTCCTTTTTCTAGGTACAAATTCTCATTTAATTTTCTAAAAATCTAGTTTTTATTTCTTTGCCTTTCTTCTCTTCTCCCTTTTACTCTCTCTTGGTACCATTATCTTTATCTTTTTTTTTTTTTAATGCAAAGACTTGAACCAAAACATCAGCTGAAGTCTTGTCGTTGTTTGAGATTTAAGCAAAATTGGCTCAAACCAATTACCCAATATCCTGTAGGAATGTAGGGAGTCCATTGCCCTCCCCAAGATGTTACACGCAAATTGTGTGCTCCCACAAGCTTAGGATCTCATAATGACCTCTAGCTCTGGGTTCTGCTTTTGCTTAACCTTCACTTATCTTGTTCTCAAAGATCCAGGTACAGGACCTAGGCTGCTTTTCTTAATTTTTCCCCAAACCACTCACATAAGATGTTAGATGATGTGACAGCCTTGTCAAATTCTTGGGGCAAATGGGAAGGAGACATTTTGTGCCTATGCAAAAACAATTTACAAATATTAAGGGATTAAGAAGTCTAAAAATGTACATTGGCACAAAAGCTTCTCAAAACACATTGTTACATGAGAAAAGCAAGTTGCCAGGATAATACATTCCATTTATATTTTAAAAAATTATAAGGAAACTATGCAACATATGTGCATAAATATATTATTAAAAAATCTGGAAGGCCAAAGAGCAAATTACCAACAGGTTTCATTTTAGAAGGGATATGGGGTTGGGTAAGTGTAATGGAGAGTTTGTCTTTTTATTTTGTAGTGTTTGCATATTTTAAATACTGCGATTATGCTCATGTGTCATTTTATCATTAAAAACATAAAACACTAAACATTAAGCATATACATTCATGTTTCTCCTTACTTACAAATTAGAATTACTCAATTAGAGCAAGAATCAAAGGAACCCAAAATTTCTCACATGAATTCAGAGCTTTCTTATTCTTAGTTTTTATTCAAAGTTCACTTTCTCTAATCAGGTGTTTTTTGACTCCCTGACATATTTTGATCAACTTCTGGCCATAGGATTCTAGTGTGTTCTCAGTGCTTTTTTTGTCTTCAGGTACTAAGTACCTTAATACTTCTGCTACTTACTGTTCTCTTAGCCCCTTCTCTCCTGACAGCTAAGACCTTTCCTTATCCTCTGACTACTATACTTTATAAACTTGCCTAATGTAAGTGATTGTCTCCAATCCCTCAATCTGTATCACATCCTCCTTCTGCATAACTATTTTTATTTTCTTTAATATTCAAGGAAATGGAATCTTGCAACATTTCAAACAGCAGCAAGACAATTTAAAAAAGATTAAATAAAGATAGAAGATTACTTTGCCAATGCACTAATTAGGAGAGTCCTATAAGAGACGTACTTGTTATAGTCTCTTAGACATAGCTAGTCATATCATTTATATAATTTGATTAGAACTTTACTTGCCTCAATGATTATAATAGCTAACATTTGAATGCTTATTATGTGTGGCAGACATTATATTAAGTGCTTCATATGGGTTATCTCACTTGATCCTTTTATAAGGATCAATCTCTTAAGATAGGTATTATGATCCCTGTTTTGCTGATGTGAGGATAGAGAGGTTGAGTAACTTGTTTAAAGCCACACAGCTAGCAAATGGCAGAGGCAGGATTAAAACCTGGGTCTAATTTGGCTCCAAGGTCTGTGCTCTTAATCGCTAAGCTCTGTTGCCTCATGGCTAAGTTTCAGTGCCAAACATGGCCTGTAAAGCAAACAACTTTCTTCTTAAGAAATAATCAGAAATTTCTCAGTATGAATAAGTTGGTTCATTGACTGGTTCTTTGGTTAAATGTTTGTCACAATGATACTTGGTAGATAGCTAAATGGGAATTTGTATTCATAAAATTGTTATTAATATGAAACTTCAAATTAAAAAATATTTTGTTTTAATAGCATCTCTATACATTTGAGAAAGACTTGCAAGTTGTCAGTTGTTCTGTCAACAGTGAGAGAACTTTGCTTGGTGAGTAATCTTTTTTATTGCTACATATCAAGAACTAAACTACATTTTTTTTGAGTTTCAAAGTATTGGATTTTTACAATATTTGATTTGTCTATTACAATAATTTTCTATTAAGAGATACTTTTAAGATTTTAGATGTGAAATAAAGAACCCTTTGAGTCTACCTACAAAAAAAGATCGCTTTGTATTTTGCCTTAATCATTCACTGACCGATCCTTTGAGCCCTTACTCATTTCAGATAGAAATCAGTGATTTTAACAAGTCACTACATGGATCATTTGCTAATGATTTATTTTTTTTTCCATAAGCTGCAAGTTTAGTTCAATCTACTAAAGAAGGAAGAAAGAATGAGCTTCAACCAGGTAATAAAATGATATTTTCTAAGTGCCTACTGATAGATGAAGATTTATTGAACTACTTAGTCAAATTTCAGGCATCTTTACAAATAGCTTTACCTCAACAAAAAGATAAAGGTCACGTCAAGCATGAAAAAGAGTTAAAAATTTTTTTCAAGTAAACAAGAAAGTACAGAAAACATTATAACAGTGAGTAGCAGAAGTATTCAAAAGGCAGTTAACGTCCTGCAGACTAAATAAACATTGAAAACACACTGGAACCCCATGCTGAGAAGCTTGTTTAAAGGGTTAGTAAAAGCTTAGTTTTCCTTTAAGAATACTGTTTTTTTTTTCTTACGTCTGGTTAACTGTTGGCCAATATATAATACATAGTCCACCAGTTCTAGATATAAAAATTCTACTCATTTGCCAAGGCCCACTTCAAAGTTTATTATCTGTGTGATGCCCCACCCCTGTCCTTTTAACATTCTATAATATACCTCTGTCTGTTCAGAACTCAACAAACACTGAGTGCCTGCAGTGGGGCAGGCACTGTGCATTGTGCTGGGGCTACAATAGAACACACAGGTGTGGCAGTTGCACTCAGGGTGAGTTACAGGGACCAGTGGTGGGTGGGCATGTGCCCCCATCTTCAAAGGAAGCCCAGTGGGACCAGCTTTTCAATTTATCAAGAGAAGTACGGACATTGATGTAAAATTTTATTTTTAAACGTTGTTACAAATATTTAAAAAAATTCTTCTCTGACAATGGTAACAACCTGTGGCTGGATCTGGCCTGTGGGCTAGCATTTTTCACCCGGCAGTCCAGTGTTTCTCATTTCGGTCTTACTTTTCCAATCCTGCAGTGTGTTCCAGCTGTTCTGTTTATTCGTCACTTAAACCCCTTCTTTTGTTAGCATGGTTCCCACTCAGATGTACTCTTCTGCGGCTGCATGTGATGGAAAAACCCTTTTACATACTTTCCACGTGAGGCTTATGTGGCAGTCCTGGGCTCCCACAGAGCCCGCTTAGAGAGTGTCAAGGGAACCAGAGCTGGGTCTGGGTAGGACCGTCTCCGGGACCTCAGCAGGAGAGTTTCTGAGAGAAGGCAGTGAGCAGGGTGTGTTCTCTGAAATCTTAGCATGTGTGATACTCACCCACCCTTTCCTCCTGCCCTGTTACACTGAGAGCCGCAGCCGTCCTCCTCCCTCTTCCGTGCTGTGTCCTGCTCTCAGCCTTCTCTGCTCTTCCTAGGGTCAGATGCAATGCTCACTTCAGAGGTAATGGGACTGGACTAGCTTAAGTGAAATAGGATCTAAGGTATTGGTGTCCTGACCTTTAAAACAAGGGTATGGACAAAATCAGGATATGACCCTTATTTCCTGGGCTAATAAACCCCTTTTTCCAAGAAGAGAAAGGCCCAGTTGCTTATATTCCTCCCAATCACGAACCTGGATTAGATCCCTGCACCTCCTAGTCCTTGAGCCTTATTGCTTTTACCCTTAGAAATTGTTATACTGGGAAACCCAGAGATAACTATAATTTTATATGATGTTTACTGTATATACCTGCTTGTCATGCAGAGCAGTGGCAATTATCTCTATTATAAAAGGTACTTTCAGACTCACTTTACTGTAAGTTTTGTTTGATTACAACATTAAATCCTACTCAGGTATATTTACTCAGTTTTGGAGATTTGATGCAAGGGAGATTTGATGTAACCTCTAGTGAGATTATCTGATTGCTTCTTTAAAAATATTAGAATGAACATTGTTAGTTATCGGATACCTCATACTTCATCTTCTTAGCTCACCTCTCATGTCAGCCTCTGCAGTGAGAACCAGCTCTGCTCAAATGCCATTTGACAGGCAGTGCCGTACCTCAGCTGCTTTACCTGCTTCTTGCTTTTTGTCCAGAGCCCTTGGGAAAGTCTGTTTACTGCCTGCATGTGTACCACCTGGATGTATGGTTGGAAAGGATTCCCAATCGGGTAGGCCACGGCCCCCAGGGGGAAAAAGGAGATGAAGGATAAACACTCCCCCTTGCCATCACTAAAGTGGATAATTCTAAGGCACATTCCATGCAGCTCAAGACCCAAGGGGGTCACTAACTTGATAATGTCCCTGATACTGGCATCGTCTTCTCACTGCTTCAGTCTCCCTACTCTCTCAAGATAGCTCCTCATGGCTAAAGTGATCCTGTTTCCTGAGATAACTTCTCGCTTTAGTTTGTGCTTCGTCAGTGAAGCTGGAATGGAATGAACAAGGGACAGGGTAGTAGGAACTGACACCATAGAACAACGGTGATGTGCAGAGAGATCGTGGAGATGCTTAGGAGGCTTTGTTCAATTGAGATTTCAGAAATGATGTGACCAGAGAGCACTATAGAATCTATTATAATATTTTGTCCTTTGAATAAATATTTTGAAAAGGCCTTTTATCTGTCCATAAATGACTTGATAAGCCATTTGATTATAATATGTAGTTGGCCTCAAGGTATTATTTAACACTATAATAAAATTTTTTTCCATTGCAGTGAGACAAACTATAACATCTTTCATATGGAAGGTAGGGTTCCTTGGTCCACTCACTTTACAACACAGTTTTTATCAGCAGTGCTTATTATCTTGGCTGAGGCCATGCCAGAGTTCATGTGTTATTTAGAAAATGGCCTACCATAGGAAGTCAGGCCCAGCTGCACCTTCACCCTCTCCTGCGGAATTCATTCTCCCCAAGGCACAGAGATCTCCACTGGGCAGTGGTTGGAGTGACCACATGTGTTGGCCCCACTGCCACCAAGATCTCCAGAGCCCCCAAGTACCATTATAGACATTATATGCTGCAGCTGTGGTTTGATTTCAGCGTTCCAGTAACCAGAGCTTCTTCAGAACCAGGTCCAAATAGACTTTTCTAACCTTGTCACCATTTCTCAACATGTACCTTCACTTGCATCAGACCAGCTTCTTTTGCCCACTCTCCATCCTCCTCATGCCGTGCCTATTCCTGTGTTTTTTCTAAAATTTTTATTCAATTCACTTAAACTAAAAATTGAAAAAAAAAATCACCATTTCTTTCATCACTCTACTTGCCCCCTCTTGCAACCATTGATCTATTTTCTGTAATTTTGAGGTGGTTTTCATATGTAAATAAGTATATGTGTATTTTTTTTTATTCCACATATAATATAGATCATATGGTCTTTGACTGATTTCAATTAGAATAATGCCCTTGAGCTTATCCTGTCATTGCTTCTGATCCTGCCGTTTCTACTTCCTGGATGTCCAGATCCTGCCTGGCCTTGCCTTGCCCTTCAGTGCTGCCCTCCCAGGCTCCATTGAAACCTGGGTTCTCTAAATTCCTAAAACAACTTTAAGCACTTCATGGAATCATGAGATTTTTATGGTTGAAAGTAATTGTAGAAATAATCTGGTTCTGTAGTTTTTCATTTTATTTATTAAATAGCAAGGTACTGAGGCATAGGAAATCTTCGTGACTTGCTGAGAAGTATATATTAGGTTAGTGGCAGAGCTTACACTAGAACTGATGTCTTAGGATCTTAACTCAGAGTACTTCCTGTTACACTATGAAAGCACATGGTGTTGTTTAGAGAAGTTCCATTTGCATGATTACTCTTATCATTATGTTAATTATATTATTTGTGTCTCAGCTGCTCAAAAAAAGGGAAATATTAGTGTAGGAAGATGGTTTCTGCTCTTTAATATCCTACCATTTTTCAAGGCAAGTTAATCTAGCTGATAGCTTGTTATCTCACTTGAGTACAAATTCACTGCCAAAGAGGCCAAATATAAGGTGATTCCTTATTTTCCAATGAGAAGATTCCTCTGCGTGCCCCCTGAGGTTTTTTTTCAAATGAAACATATATGCTTTTAGGGCAAGACATAAAATAGTCAAATGCCAGCTGTACTACTTAATATATTAATGTAGTAAGGAAAATTGCTTTTTTTCTCATTTTCACATATTTAAAAATTATTTTTTATTTTTCACTTACAGTTTATCTCATTCTCACACTTCACAGACTATTTCTATTCTACCATTATTTTCTATTACAAGTATCTTTGACACCAATGTCTCTATTTATTCTTAGAGCCATATTTTGAGCCATTAAGCAAACTTCTAAAGGAGCTTACCTTTACCCTATTTTTAGAAATACAGCCTTTTTGATTTGATATATGATCCTAGATTTTTATTCTAAGCTACAAGTACCCATTGACCACACAACATTTGATTTTCACTTCTGTTGTTGGATATTTGCAGTCCCACAAAATAATTCACTCACTGTTTTGATTTATAAATAATCTTTAAAATCATTTTTATAGAAATATCCAGTCCTTGCAGTTAGGAGGACCATCCCAGAGACTGTTTTACATTCTTTACCTTTTTAAAAAGATTGAGTGAAACAGTGCTGCCAGGTTACTGTTTTAAATAGTGAAAACTGGCTTTAATTTAATTCCGGGCCACTGTGCCACCCCCAAATTGTACCTTGTTATTCAAAATGAAGTCATTGAAAAGTATCCGAGAATATTAGAGTCTTTGTAAGCGCTCAAATGTAAGGCAACTTCTTTTGAGGTTTAATCCTGGGGAGGGGAACTTTTAGCCTAAATTTGGATATCTGTGGTAATCCCATTATAGCCTCTGTCCAAGGACTTCCTCCTAATTGCTATCTCTGGTGACATTTGCTCGAATGTGATGGAGAGGAAGCAAGGGGGTCTTTGTTAGTGCTGCTCTGCCACCGCCTGCCGTTCCTGATGGGTGCTGTCAACTCTGACTTGTTCGTGCATCAGAAATATCTTTCTATTTTCATATACAAAGAGTATTTTCCATCATGCCACAGATTGGGAGTGACGCTGAGGTGGGTTGTGTTAAGTAGACTCAGAAGCTGGGAGGGCCTGCAAAGCTGTGCTAAAAATGGCTGAGGAACGGGAGGAGCAAGTTGTTCCTTTATGCACATCGACTTCTCCTTTATGATGTTTTCTGTATCTGTTTTGGTTTTAAGAAATGTCAAAGTAAATTTTAAGCAAATTAGTTTTCTTTGTGTAATACAATGGGCAACACATTTACATATTCCAAGTTCAGACCTCTGTCTAGAAGATAACTGTGATATTCTGGTCTTCATTTCTCAAAGCCTCCATTACTTTGTAGGATCAAAGTGCTTAACTCTGCTGGTTGAAATCTGCCCCGTGAACAATGTGAAGGTTCTAAAAGCAGTGGATAGCTATGTTTGGGTCCAGGTAAGTAACCATGTCATTTAAGACATCTTATTAATCAAAAGGCATGAACCTAGAGAAAATGGTGTTTACAAAGTACTTTCACACAAATGATCACATTTAATCCTCAAAGCATGCTGATAAATGGTATGGCAGGAATTATCTGCTCCTCTTCCTTTGCAAACATGCAAATCTTTGAAACTCAAACCCAGTTCCTCTGTCTCTATTCTGTTATGGTTGTCTGATAGTAAGTAGTGTTTTACACGATAAAATATTTAATATCAAAACAAATGTAAGTAAGTTTGAAATAGTTTATTTCATGTATTCATATAGTTGACAGATTAAATATCTGTGATGAAATGATTTAATCCCATGATTTATCAACTCCATGAATTGATGCAGAAGCATTATGTGTATAATGCAGGTGGACTAGATGTAGTCAGTTCTCATTACTAGCACATTCTGATTTATTTATAACCCCAAATCAGTATCACTCATGGTGCTTTCACAGTCATTTGCAGACGTGTTCAAAGTGGTGAAAAATGTGTTCCCCAATGCACACATTTCCAGCTGAAGTTGAACAAGGGACACTGACTTCTTGATTCACTTCTCATATTGTAAACAAATGTTGTTTTTGTGTTCTATGTATTCACATGATTTTTTGAATTTTGGGGCTTTTTTAGCGATTTCACTGTTTAAAATGTCCCCAAGCATATTGCTGAAGTTCTGTCTGTGTTCCTAATGCAAGAAGGCTGTGATGTGCTTTACAGAGAAAATACGTGTTTTACTTAGATAAGCTTCATTCAGGCATGAGTCTATAGTGCTGTTGACTGTGAGTTCAAGGCTAATGAATCAACAGTATATAGTAAATAAGGTGTCTTTAAACAGAATCAACAGTATATAGTAAATAAGGTGTCTTTAAACAGAATCAACAGTATATAGTAAATAAGGTGTCTTTAATCAGAAGCAAGGCTAATGAATCAACAGTATATAGTAAATAAGGTGTCTTTAAACAGAAGCACAATATTTAAATATTAAATATTAACTTTAATATTTAAAGTTAAATATTAATTTGTTGACAATAATGTTATGACTAGAGTCTCACAGGAGGCTACCCTTGTACTTCCCCTGGGAACAATGGTCAGTATTCAGTGTACAGAGTTTGTGGTGACTTTATAGAATATAGCTACTCCAGATACTTGTTCATGCCTTATTGCAGTGCAATTTCCTTGTATAACATGAAATATTTGCCTCTTTCCCCTACCACTCACTCCCAGCCTTGAGCCAACGTGTCGCCCTCTTGCAGTGTGTATTAGGAAAGGGGATAGTCTGTCATCTGGTTCTCCGCTGTCAGCAGTCCTTCCAGCTGTGCATTTCCACTACCACTCCTGGCCCCACTGTGGGATGCTGCCTGCTGCCAGGCAGGGCCTGGCGTGGAGCTCCTGAGCTGCATTCCCCCTTTCCCAAGAAGCCGCTCTGTTTACTCTGTGGTCAGTACGGGGGTGACTGTGGGACAGAGCACACTTCCCTTTGCTGGCCTGTTCTCTTGGCTTCCTCAGCACCTCCACCCAGGGCTGTGTAGGCAATGGTGATGTTACTGAAGGATTGGGACACATAAAGGGATTTTGAACCTGGGAAGAGAAAAGTCTTTATAAGTATTTGGTTGTGCAACATTATGAATATATCAAAAACTACTGCATTGCACATTTAAAAAGTTAGAATATTGTATTTTATCTCAATTTTTTAAAAAAAGTACGTGATGCACGGCAGCATCCATAGGCCAAAGGGAAAGTCTCCACCCAGATAAAGTGAAACTTATACTCACCTTGTGATCCCATCTCAGTTCCTAGCCCTGCTCCTCATGCCTGTCTATACCCCCGGAGAGAGAAACTTCTTCAGACCTCCATCCATGGCAAATCCCCACCTTCCTGCCTCTCCCTCCTTTTCCCCTCTCCCCTTTAGAAAAATACCCTTCACTGTCCACTGAGTTTGGTCTTGCCTTTCGATCTATCGCCTTCCCTTTTCTTATCAGAATATCCATGGTGGTCTCCAGCAGTGCGTTTTCCTAAGTGTGCAGGTGCCATCTTGACCCCCTTCGCAAAGTAACGTCAGCAGGACAGTGGGATTTGGATCCTAATCTGATGCCCTTTGAGGATTCCCTTTCAGCACGAGGTGCATCTTCTAGATAGTTCCAGTGGATAATCAGACACCCATCTACACCCCATAGCACCTACTTTCCAATGATGAATATTAACAGAGCTCCATATTTGTGAAGATAAATATTTCCCTAACATATATATAGATCCCTATTCACAAGGTAAAAAATAAAACAAAACAAAACAAAAATCAAAGTAGAAAACCCAACTTTGTGTGCTTTTGTAGAGCTGTGTCTGAAGCCCCTGTCTATTTATATTCTGACTTCTAGGCCCTGCGGTCACTTCATAAAATGGGGCTTTTAAAATCATGTTCTCACTGATTGCCACACAAAGACCAGGCAAAGGTTTAGAATTCCACAGCATGTCCAGGTCACAGTCCTAAGCGAGCATGCCCTGGCCACCTCTGTGGACCCAGGGCCCCCGTGTCGTCTTCTGTAGGCACATCTCCTCGTTCGAGGTGCTGAGCGTCTGCTCTTCGTTGTCTGTGTGGTGTCTCTCATCTTTGCTTCTCCTCAGCCCCACTGTATGACGCATCTTGCTTGATGTGCCCCATTTCACAAACAAGGCGACAATAAGTTCCATATTATTTCTGTAGCTGAATTCTGCACTTGCTATCTATTTTATAATCTTGAGGTTAACTGCTCTGAAAAATGATATGTAGTTAATGTTTTGTTTTTCAATTCTAAAAAGGAAACCTGACTACAAATAATTTTAAAAGTTGACCAGTTTTTTTTCTAGTTTGTCAGTATGAAAAGTTAGGACACCAGGTAATATATTTTGTCAAAACTTTCCTAGTCTGTAGAAAGGATGCCAACTATAACACAGGGACGTAGAAGGTTATGTTTTTTCATTGTGCTTTCAAGTTTGGAGGGAAAGAGCAAAATTCACTGGTGGAGCTTATCTAGTAAGCTTTGATATTACTAAATGAACCTGCTGAGTTATGGAGTCATCCATCCCATAACCAGTATTCCCTAACATCGCAGGCGACAGCGTCGGGCTGTGGGTTTCTGGCTGCCTGCTTGTCACCTATGAGAGAGCACAGAGCGGGGGTGGGTCAGGCCTTTCCTTCCCAGGAGCAGTCATTCTATGCTTTGAGGCTTGTAAGTCCTCCACCACTTGCCACACTGTGACTCACTGTCCTTGCTTGGAAAGTCCCTGGCTAGGTTGTGCTTTGTCTCTTGGATGTGGGACTTTGGAAGTTGTAATGGAGAGTAGTTTACTTAGCTCTCAAATTAAATACTAGGGTTTAGTTGCACAACAAATGTATTGATCGCTCTTATTTTGTGCATGTGAAATAGAACTTACTGTATAAATGGTATTACGTTGTTTCTGATTGGCTTCAGAATCACATATTCTAAATAGGAAGCACCATCCCTAGAAATAGCTTACACTTTAGCCTTACTGTTTAAATGAATTACATTGGCCCTGCGATCAATTTCCCCTTGAAAACTGAGCTCCTAAAAGTGTTCCATTTTCCTGCTTGCTTCCATCTGTAATGTGTGCATGCTTGTGACTCACCTAAATTGTTCTGTGGCTCCCAGTCCCTTCTATGATAGGTAGTAGTATAGTGATCAAACACAACTTTTCAAATAGTTGTCAGCAAGGTAGTTGCTTATATTTTTGATTAATTGTCTTTTTGCAGTTCCTCTACCCAGATGTTGACCGTCATCCTCTTCCAGAGAACCGCCTGTTACTGATTTCAGAAGAGAAATGTAAGCGCATCTGTAGGTAGTTTACAGGAACTTCATGGGTGGAACGTCTCTGAATGAAGTAAGGGATGTGACGGAATCTTCTAGGGGTCCACTCAGCAGTGCTGAGGGTCTGCTGCCCTTTGATGTCCATGTGAGACCTAGGACTCCCATGGAAGGGCTTTTCCTTTGGCCCCCACTTATTATTCCATTCAGACTCTGCTCTCTTTCCTCATCCTGGGAGTGATGGGCCCCTGCGTGTATGGATTTCCAATTTTGTCACATGGTGAGATGAACAGTTGTACAGGTCATGTTTGCCTTCCTTAGTCCTTCCTACTTTAGGATGTCTGTCTCAGTGGCTAGGCACGCTGTAAGGAGGAAGGCTTGGATGGAACGAAGGGATGGCCTTAGAAGCTAGAAGAATTTCATGGCAGAACTGGAGGACACATGCTAAATTGGTCAAAGTCAGATAGAGGCAAATAAGATTGGGGCATCCTTTAATGATGTGGGGTTGGAAGGAGGAAGGACAAAATTCAATGGTGGATCTTATCTAATAAGCCACCTTTCATGTTATAAAATTAAACTGCTCATTTATAATTCGAAAAACAAACCTGAGGGATTAGGCCTGTGTTTACTGTAATTGCCTTGTATAATGCACACCCTTATTTTTGGCCCGAACTTTCAGGAAAACATGCTTTTAATTTTTTAATTCAATTTTTATTTATTTATATTTAGAAACAAAACCAATGATCATATTCCAGGGTATTATTTTGCATATGGATATTGTTGTTTCTTTCTAGAGTTACACTTTTAACACGTAAGCATAAATAAAAGAATTAAAAACATATATATATATAGATACAGAATTAGTACTACCCACATATAATGTGCATCCTTATTTTCCCCTCAAAAATTTGGGAAAAAAGTGTGTATTATACATGGCAAAATACGGTAGTTCCAATGCTCTTGCCCAACTGTCTGCCTCACATTTTTGTAACCAGAACTGGCAGAAGGTAAGTATGGTGAATGAATCTAAATTGCTTACTTGAGAGAAAGGGATCATCTACAAATCGACCTGAAACATTTAGAGTTTCGTTCATGTGAAATTGATTCCTGTAAGAATGCCTCCCTCAGATATCTTGTATGAGTTTTCTATCTGATATTTTTACACACACAGGTGTTTGGTATTTGGAAACTGAAGCTAAACCCGTCCAAGGGAACCCTTATTAGCTGTACATAGACCGGGGGTATAGGGGGGGCAAGTGCGTATTGAGGGAATGCTGGGGAGCAGGAAGGTTAAATGCGTGCGTCGTTGAAGTTGAGAGTAACGGCTGGACCTGAAACAGACTGCAAAGGGGGCTGAGGAAAGGGGGTCTCCGTTTTGAACCTTCATTGTGAGATTGGTCTCTGCGATAATATTTTCCAGCCAGTTGTCTAATTTCCATTTTTCAATAAAAAATTATTTACAATGGTTAGATGAAAAGCGTACTTCATGTTTTTTGTGGAAGTAAAACTATCTTTCTGTTGTTTCTTTGTTTAAAGATATTGAACAATTTCATATCCAAGTCATCCAAGAAGGTGGAAATAGAGTGGTAAATATTTGAAATTCCTATTGTTTTGGAGTTTTTTTTTCCAAAAAGAGTGACATTTCTAGACTGTTAAAGATAGGTTTATGTTATAGAAACATAACATTTTCTTTATTTGATATCTTTCAAATTATAGTCTTATTATAAAATGTGAACTAATACAAGATATAGAAAGGGGTTAAATGTTTCCTTTATCTCTGTCTCAGCCTCTGATCTCGGTCTCCTGAGATAATTAATAATGATAGCCTTGTGTGACTCTTTCTACACCTTTTACCTTGCTCAGGTGCATGTATACAAGGATTCAGTTGTTTTTACCAAAATAGAATCATAACACATATATTAATTTACTGCTTTTGTTTTTGCATTTTACCTAATATACCAAGGGTATCCTATAGGTTACTAAATAAAGATATAACTTTTTTCCTCTAATTTTTTGTACATATATATATATATATATATATATATATACACACACATGTATAATAAATGGGATTATAACATATGCTGGAGTTTTATGTAGTTCAATTTTATTTTCTTTGTTTTTGCTTGTTTCCTACTTCTCCCTTACCTTTTCACCTTTAACTTTTGTTCGTAACCTGATGTAGCCTTTCTTACTTTTCTCTCTGTGTGTATTGCCTATCACCGTCACCCCTGACACTCCCAGGGGTTTGTTTATTGTTCACTCCTTCCTCATTCACCTTTGTGGAATTACCTGAAAGTTAACTAGAATAGTACCAATTTATTTTCTTTAGGAGTGTGTAACAGTCCCCAGCATGAATGTATACAGTCTTGAACCATTCTCCCGTAGATGGACGTTTGCTTGATTACCATTTTTAAAATTTTATTTGTTTGCATCGGAAATTGTCACAAACATTTTTGTGTTTCTAGCTTTACATATTTGGTATGGATATCTCTTGGGGTTAAATCCTCAGGGATGGATAATTGGATGGATAATTGTTTTGACTTCCTTAGTAAAGTTCAACAGATTTTGCTACGTTGCTTTTCAGAAAAGAAGTAACAATTTGTAGTTTTATAAGCAAAGTATAACAAAACCCTTTCCTCTATCCATACTGCAAATAGGTATATTTGTTTTTTTAAAGAAATCCAATTCAGGGGTATACATTGATATCATTATTTTAGTCTACATTTCCCTTAATAGTAGTGAGTTAGTGAGTGCATCTACTATGCCTATTGACTATTTGCATTTGTTTTTTTTAAAAGGTGCTTAATTGTATCCTCGTCTGTCTTTCTACTGGGTTGCCTGTTTCTTGACAATTTGTATGAGATGTTAATATCTTATTGGTATTTAAAATGATTTCCTTCAATATTTAAAGAGTCTGCATCAAAATAGCTTTTTTCTGAAGATTTTAGTTTTAAAGTTATATGAAGAAAATTGAAATGGGAAAAGGCAGTTATTATATGTATCTACTATTTTTTTTTAATCTTTTTTTTTTAAGAGTTTATTTATTTATTTTCAGAGAGAGGAGAAGGGAGAGAGAAAAAGCAATGTATGGTTGCCTCACACATGGCCCTCACCAGGGACCTGGCCCACAACCCAGGCATGTGTCCTGACTGGGAATCGAACCGGGACCCTCTGGTTCCCAGCCCACACTCAATCCACTGAGCTACACCAGCTGGGCTATATGTACCTACTATTGATTGCCTCATATCAAGAGGCTGGTCTAGAAAACGACCAGGAGGACATGTGCGGCAGGAGTTCTAGGCCATCCGTGGCTAAGTGGGTGGGAGGGCAAGGTCAGGGCCAGTGCTCAGCAAAGGGTCAGGTCTGAGAGGAAAGAACAAGGCAGAGTCCCAAAGCCAGTGATGAGAATTTCGGGGAGAGATTTAAATAAGCAAGCAGGGGTCAGAAACTGGGAATGGGCATAGACAGAGGACTGGGAGAGGAACTTCATTCTTAAAGGCTGAGACAGCAGCCTCGTGAGGCAGTGCGTGGTTCCAGGTATTCCTCACAACATTCCTGCATGAGGGAGGTGGCATTGTACTTATCCCTGTTTTTAGGGAAAACCACAACCAGGATTCACAGAGGCGACATAGCTGAGTCAAGATAGGTACAAAACTGAGAGCTGAACCTGGGTTGCCACACTGCAGGGATGAGGTTCTTGTCAGTATATACGTTTATCTGAAAGAGTTCCCAAATCTGCTCCAACCTAACACATTTCAGAAAAGGGGGAACAAGATGGGTGTTCCAAGGTTTAGAGACAGGCAGGTCCTCTGGGGGCTTTTCTCCAGCATCTCTTTACACCAGCCTACGTGTGATGGACATCTGCAAGCCGGAAACAGAGGTGCACACACGGTTCTGCCTGCTCTGTGCCCCCACGAGTTCTGGCTTAGCCTCAGTAGAGAAATTCCTATTAGCATTAAGAGGGTGTAGGCATGAAAATGGACCATTCTGACATTCCCTTTTTTGCTCATTTTTTCTACCTCAACCTGTCTACATTTTTTACTCATCTCTCCCAATATATAATAGATTATTTTTACTGTGTAAGCATTTTGAGGAAAACAAATACTTAATTCCTGGCATTAAACTTGTAATATCCTTAGCAGTTTACACACCTTATCTCATTTTTCTTCTTTTGAATAAACATTCCTTGAGTACTGTTACATGCTTGAAACAAGACATTGAGAATATGAAGATGTTAAAGCAGAGTGCATACTCACTGGGGAGACTTAGAGTGTTAATTAAAATGTAACTGAAATAGAAGCATGCTGAAGTGCCATAGGAATACGGGGGGGAGGGAAGGGTGCAGAGCTTTGCCTTTGTTGTGGGCCTGAGTTTTGTTTTTGTTTTAATCCTCACCCAAGGCTATGTTTATTGATTTTATGTAGAGAGAAAGGCAGAGAGAGAGAGAGAGAAAACATCTATCTGTTGCTTCCCGTACACATCCCAGCTAGGCATAGAACCCACAATGTGGGTGTGGGCCCTGACTGGAGATTGGACCCGCAGCCTTGTGGTGTACAGGACAAGGCTCCAACCAGCTGAGTCACCGGCCTGGGTGGGCCTGAGCTGTTTCCTTGGCGTCCCAGCCTATGCAAAGGCCTTTTGTCTGCAGAGACCCGGGTGGGTTGTGTCCAGAACAGGAAGCTCTGAATCTTCTTTTAACTTAGCTATTGATTTGTGGTAGGTGTGGCCTTGCCTTCAACAGCACCAGCTTTGTTTGTTAAACTAGGAATAAGATAAAATAGTGTATTATAAAGTATCTGGGAAGAGCAAGTAATGAAATAGTATCTTAAACCTTTTCTGAAAAGACTTTCCATATGCATGTGTTTGGGGGGAGGCCTGC
>PVJI01007832.1:0-75183 GCA_004026765.1 Micronycteris hirsuta | reverse complement strand
TAAAAAAGAAAAAAAAAAAAAAAACCCACACCCAAACAAGAACAAAAGCAAACTGAGCAGACAACTGGAGCAGAAGCAGAACCACAGAAATGGAGATCACAAGGAGGGTTATCAACAGGGGAGTGGGAGGGGGTGAGAGGGGGAAAGGGTACAGAGAATAAGTAGTGTGGGTGGTGGGTAGGGGATAGACAGGGGGAGGATTGGAATAGTGTGGGAAATGTGGAAGCCAAGGAGCTTGTGTGTATGACCCATGGACATGAACTAAACGGGGGGAACGTGAGTGGGAGGGGGTGTGCAGGGCAGAGGGGAGTGGTAGGGGGGAAATGGGACAACTGTAATAGCATCATCAATAAAATATATTTTTAAAAAATTATACATGCATACAATTTTAAGAGCGAAGTAGCTCTACAAGGCTTATTGCTAAAAACAGCAAACCCTGATCATCCCTACCCATTTCCTCTCCACAAACACTTCCAGTATTTGAGTTGATTATTTCAATATTCATCTTCATAATCTTAAATGATAAGTTACATGTTCAGTTCTTGCGTTTTTAGTTTTAGGAATCATCAGTTGATTTCCCGGTAGGGGACTGAGCCCATAGCTCTCTCACAGCCCACCCCGGGACACACACACCCTCCTTGCCTTTCTCAGTTCGCAGTAGTTTTAAACCATCATTTAACTGCATCAATACTCAATGTATACATTATTAGTAGTGTGTAAATTCTAATCGGGACTCAGTCATACCATATAATGTGATTTGCTTTCATTCCTTGCACAAAATTTGCTTTTCCTGTTAATAATTGTCTTTCCATCCCCTCTTCATTTTCATGTCAAACTTGTGTAAAAAAATTTCTTTATTGATTGATTTTAGAGAGAGGTAAAGAGGGGAAGGAAGAGAGAAAGAGAGATCGACCTGTTGTTCCAGTGATCTGTGCATTCATTGGCTGACCCTTGCATGTGCTGACTGAGGGCTGGTCTCACAACTCTAGTGAAGTGAGACAACGTTCCAACTAACTGAGGTACAAGGCCAGGGCTCAAACATGCTTTCGTTTGATTGTATTAGCAGCTTGAATAAACCTCACTGTGAACACACTGGGGGAAGTAGCAGGCTGTCCCAAGTATGCTGCTGCAGACTCTGATCACACAGTAAGTGGTTCAGAGTAGGGGCTTCAGTCCTAGTTCTTCCGCTTTCCAGCTAGTAAGTTATATCACCTCTGTGAGCCACGGTGTCTTCATCTGAAAGGTGGTGATGATATCAGCACCTATGTTGCAATTCTATTGTGAGGAATAATGATTAAATGAGTAGCAGTGTTGGACATGAACTAAATATTTATTCAGAGCTGTCATTTTAATTTTTCTATGAGAGTAATAATAGTAGGAACTTAAGAGGCTAATTTTCATTCAGAAATTTATTACTAACTTTTTCCTTTAATCTTTTTCCTGGTTAAGCAATACATATTAATCAATAAAAGACTTGAAGAACACACTAAAGTATAAAGATGCACAAGAGAAAATGTCTCATTATCCCACCATACAGAGGCAACTGCAGTTAACATTTAAGAATATTTTGCACCAGTACTTTTTGTTTGTAGAAATGTTTTGTAATTTACGTGATTACAATGATACTGCTTATACCATTTTGAATTCTGCTCTTTTTGTTGCATGATATTAAAAATTTTTCCATATGATTAAAAAATATTTATTTGCATACTTTTAAAATGAAAATTGCCTTGTATCCCACTGTATTGCTATAGGGTGACGACAACCATCCCGGTTGCCTAGGTCTGAGAGGGTTCTTGGAAGCAGAACTTTTACTGGAAAGTCCAGGGCAAACCAGGATTGAGGTGTTTGTCCTACTTTTACACACCCTTTTAATTGGATAATTAGGCTTTTCCCCCATTTTTTAACTTTATAAACAGCACTGATGAGAATTTTTATAGCAGTTAATGGTCTTTCAAATTGTTTTTATAATAACTGTCCTTCTCCAAGTTCTTGAGGGCAAAAAAAATATCTTTTGGCCTAGATTTTTCTGTTTAACCCACAGTGCCTGGAGCAGTTATGTAGATACTCAATTAATTTGGTACCAACCAACTGACTGGCTGACTGTTGGTTGTAGGTTGAATTGTGTTTCCCCAAAAGATATGTTGAAGTCCTACCCCTGGTTCCTGTGAATGTGACCTTTGAGATGTAATTAAGATGTAAGTTAAGATGAGGTCATACTGGATTGGGGGGGGGGGCTAAATCCAGTATTTCTGCTGTCTACATGAGAAGAGAAGCAACAGCCCTGACTGGTGTGGCTCGGTGGGTTTGGCATCATCCCACAAACTGAAAAGGTAGCTGGTTCAATTCCTGGTCAGGGCACATGCCCAGGTTGCAGGCCAGATCCCCTGACCGGGGGCATGTGAGAGGCAAACAATTGATGTTTCTCTTGTACATCGATGTTTCTCTCTTTCTCCCTCCCTTCCCCTCTCTCTAAAAATAAATAAATAAAACCTTGTTAAAAAGCAGAGAAGTGAGGCAGAGATAGATTGCAGAGCGGGAATGGTATGTGAAGACACAGACACAGAGGGAAGATGGCCATGTGATCCCAAAGGCTGAGGTTGGAGTGGTGCAGCTGCAGGCCAAATGTCTGTTCAGGCTGCTGGAGCAAAGTACCACAGGCCGGGTAACTTACAGACGACAGAAATGTATTTCCCACAGTTCTGGAGGCTGGAAGTCCATAATCAGGGTGCCAGCATAGTTGGGTGAGGGCCCATTGCTGGGTCACAGACTTCTCATTGTGTCTTCACATGGTAGAGCCTCTTTTCTAAGGCACAAATCCCACACATGAGGGTTCTACCCTTATGCTTTAATTACCCCCCAAAGCCCAACCTACTCCTATTATCATGTTTGGGGGGAGGATTTCAACATGTATGGATTTTGGAGGACACATTCAGACCATAGCAGCAAGGAACACCAAGTATTGCTGGCAGCTACCAAAAGTTAGGAGACAGAACATGGCCTTGCTGGCACCTCAATTTCAAATTTCTGGCCTCCAGAACTGTGAGAGAATAAATTCCTGTTGTTTCAGGCCACTCAGTTTGTGGGACTTTGTCATGGCAGACCCAGGAGACTCATTGTACAGGTGTGTTGTGTGGAAACAGAAGACACTAATGCCATAGCCTAGAAACAGGCATGTGACTGTGTAAGCAGAATGACCCTAAATTAATTGGCGTCCTAGTGCATTTATAACAGGATACTATAAACTGAGTGGTTTATAAACAGTAGAAATTTATTTCTCACACTTTTGTGGGCTTGGAAGTCCAAGATCAAGGCACTGGCAGATTTGGTGTCTTGTTAGGACCCGTGTCCTCGTTCATAGATGGGCAGCTGTCTTCTTGCTGTGTCCTCACATGGCAGAAGGGAGAGGGAAGATTTTGGGGGTCTCTTTTACAAGGGTACTGATCTCATTCATGACAGCTCCACCCTCTTGACCTAACCACCCCTAAAGGCCTCACCTCCTAGTGCCATCATCCTGGAAGAAAGTATTTTAACATGCGAATGGGTGGATGCAAACGTTCACTCCATAGCAGTTGGTATTTTCCATTTCCTCCTTTGCTCCTTGCCTTTGGTTTAAGAGTTGCTTCATGTCTACTCCTATTCCTCAAGTGGATCTCTCTAAAGTGAGGACAGAAAGCAATTAACTTCCCTTATTAGACTTTTAATATTCTAAAATACTCATGACTTTTTTCCTTTGGATGTTCCCTTATGTTAATTATGAAGGTTCCCTAAATAGTGCTAGTCATACAGTTTTTGTATTTCACAAGTGACCATAATTGGTGTGTCCTACGGGTATTTGTCATATTCTGGGAGCTTTTCTCAAGGTAGCAGTGACAGACATTTCTATTCTAAAAAATTCTATCAGCGTCCTCTTGCTTTCCCTCAGTACATTTGAAGTTCCTCTTTCTCAGGTCTTGCATAGGAATCTTAGCAAATGAAAGGTACCACGTTGGGCCTATCTTTAAGACTGATGAAAACACGTTAGCTCAGTAGACAAAAGGAGACTATTTTTTCTCAGTCTTGTTCCCCAATTAACAGTAGAAGTTCTGCCCTTCCTTCCCCCCATCTCAGGCTTGTAGACCACCTACAATCACTCACTTTAATATTTGAATCTGATATTTGGATGGACAGAAATCCCACAAAAACACAATTTGATCTCAGCTGTGTGGTCTGCTAGACAATATTTAAAGAGGTGTGGTCAAGACCCCTGCCCAGAACATTTGAGAACATAAATCATGAGAGGCATGTGGTGGGCCGTCCTATCTATTTTTAGTGCTTTTTAGGGATGGAAGTTATGGAACTTTCCTTAGCTGCCTACTCTTACCATCTTTGTGGAATTCAAAGTTGTTTTTAAGCCCCAACTGGCGTAGCTCAGTGGGTTGGGTGTTGTCCCGCAGAATGAAACGGTCGCTGGTTCATTTCCCAGTCAGGGCACATGCCTGGGTTTCAGGCCAGGTCCCTGCTGGGACACGTGCTAGGGGCAACCGATTGATGTTTTTCTTGCACATCAGTATTTCTCTCACTCTGTGTCCCTCCTTTATTCTTTCTCTAAAAATAAATAAATAAAATCTTAAAAAAATAAAGTTAAAATTCTTTTTTTACATTTTTGCTTTATTAGTGCTTCATTTAAAAAATTATAGTTTTGTAACTTGGGAAGAGTAGAGTTGGTGATTGAAGTCTGGTGAGAAGGCAGGAAAATCAAAACACCTGGGAGAAATATTAGCCACGTTATTCTTTGGGTTATAATATTGTGATTTGCATTGCCATTTCTAGCAAACAATCATAGATTAGAGCCCCCATTGTTTTAGAATTCTTGACATTCTTTGAAACAGCACGGGTTAAACACAGAGACAAAGAAAACATTGTATGAGGACTGGATGCCAAGAGTGTACAGCCTTCTCTGATGAGGTCAATTGTGTTTTAAAAGCAACAGAATATTTTGTAAGGTTTGTTCTTCTAATGTGCTCCCTGACGGAACCAACATGGGATGCGCAAAGAGAGTTTTTAAAAAGCAGTTGCATTACTATAATTTGTCAGCAAATGGAGAATGTAAAGTCTTTCATCCAGTCAGGATCGTAGGGAAAATGCCTTAGTCCCTGCTGATCAAAATAATAACATTAATCAATAGTAATTTATGTGGTGATCAAGATGCCACTTCTCTAGCCCTGGCCAAGTACTCAGTTGGTTAGAGCGTCGTCCCCATACGCCAAGGTTGAGGGTTTGATCTCTGGTCAGGGCACATACTAGAAGCAACCAGTGACTGCGTAAATAAGTGGAACAACACATCTCTCTCTCTTTTCCTTTCTCTCTCTCAAATAGTAATGAAAAAAGACTCTTTATAGGAATAAGCAGATTGTGGGTCACATTGTCACTCACATCTGTGTGGGCCCCAAGTTTACCTGGTACCATTTTTACCACAACTGGACAGATTCATCCTGTGTTACAGAGAAGCAAGCAGAAGAGTTGTGTGCAGAATCTTTTCTTAAAAAAAAAAAGATTTTATTTATTCATTTTAGAAATAGAGGACAGTAGGAAGAAAAAGAGGGAGGGAAACATGGTTGTGCAAAAGAAACATTGATTGGTTGCCCCTTACGTGCCCCTAACCAGGACCCGGCCTGCAACCCAGGTATGTGCCCTGACCAGAAACCGAACCGGTGATGCTGCAGTTCTCCTGTTCAATCCACCGAGCCACACCAGCCAGGGCTCAATGCAGAATCTCATAACTGGATTTGTGTTCTGGCTTAGTTGATTCTGAAAAGAAGTCAAATAAAAGCAATACACTAGAGAATATTATTTCGAGCAAAAGATTTTATAAAATAGCATATATCCATCGACCATAAATAATCAATTGAACACTCCACTACTATTTACTGAACACTGCAGAGTGAGGGGGACTATTCTGGGGGAAACATAAGACTGGGGTCACCACGGTGCTCGCTTCGGCATCACGTGGACTGAAGCTGGAACGGTGTAGAGAAGGTTAGCACGGCCCCTATGCGTGGACGACGCGCAAGCTTGTGAAGCATTCCATATTGTTTTTAGAGAGGAAGAGAAAAAGACTGGGGTCACCACAATGTGTATATCATCTAGTGTCATTTCCATTAAGGCCTCAAGTCTTTACTATAAAAACATTGTTTTTGAAGAATCGCTTAAAAGCACATTGAAGTGGATCCTTTAAGAATATCAGTGAAGACAGGGACTCGACTTGAGTCCTGCTTTGAGCCTCCACTGCCCACTCCCCCTGGTATGCGAGGCCCTTAAAGAATCTTGCCTCTGCCTCTTTGTAGCCTTCCCTCTCACCGCTCGCTGCTTCCGTCTGTCCTTCGGCCACATGGAACTGCAGCCTTCTGTGCCTTTGCACATTGCTCACTCTTCTTGGAATGCTTGTCTTCTTTTTGCCTAATTCCTTCTTATGCTTCAAGACTTAATGTAATATATATCCAAAAGAATTGAAAGCAGGGTGTTGAAAAGATATACCCAGATATAGCAGCATTAACTATAGCCAAAAGGTGGAAGCAAACCAACTGCCCAGCAACAAATGAATGGATAAAATGTGATATATCCATACAATGGAATATTATTTAGCTGTAAAAAGGAAGGAAATTCTCCAACAAAATGAAAAGACAGCCTACTGAATGGGAGAAGTTATATGCCAATGATATACTTGATAAAGGGTTGATGTTCAAAATATATAAGGAACTCATACAACTTAACACGCAAGAGCCAAACAATCTGGTTAAAAAATGAGCAGAGGATCTGAATATGTGGGGACCCGGCCCACAACCCAGGCATGTGCCCTGACTGGGAATCAAACTGGTGACCCTTTGGTTTGCAGGCCTGTGCTCAATCCACTGAGCTACACCAGCTGGGGCATGAATATGTACAGCATGGGGAATATAGTCAGTGATGTTGTAATAACTATGTGTGGTATCAGAATATGTACTAGATTTATCAGGATAATCACTTTGTAAGTTATGTATATAAATATCTAATTACTATGTTTTACACCTGAAACTAGTAATATAGTATTAAAAGCCAACTGTGATTAAAAAATATAATAATAAAATAAAATAAAATTGGTAGAAGAAAAAAAAAGGAAGGAAATTCTGACACATACTACAATACAATGCAGATGAATCTTTTTTATTTTTTAAAGATTTTTTAAATTTATGTTTAGAGGGAGGGGAAGGGAGGGAGAAAGAGAGGGAGAGAAACATCAATGTGTGGTTGCCTCTCACATCCCCCCGCACTGGGGACCTGGCCTGCAACCCAGGCATGTGCCCTGACTGGGAATCAAACTGGCGACCCTTTGGTTTGCAGGCCGGGGCTCAATCCACTGAGCCACACCAGCCAGGGCCGACATGGATGAACTTGAAGATATTATACTAAGTTAAATAAGTCAGTCACAAAGAGATAATATTGTACCATTCTACTCCTATGAGGTATTTAGGGTAGCTGAAACCATAGGGACAGAAAACAGAATGGTGGTTGTCACGGGCGGAGGGGTGGGACCGTGGGGAATTATTGTTAAATGCATACTGAGTTTCAGTTTGAGGAGACGAACAAGTTCTGGCCATGGATGGTGGTATGGTTGCACAACAGTGTGAAGGTCCTTAATGCCTCCATACTTAAAATGGTTAAAATGATAAATTTTATGTTACGTCTATGTTAGCACAAATAAAATAAACTAATTTAAAAAGTCAGCATAGACACCGTCTCCTTTATAAAACCTTCTCCACCCCTAATCTGTGGTGGATGTCTCTCCTGCGTGATCTCGTAACACACTGCTGTTTCTGTTGTTACACTGCTGCAGTTTTCTCGTAGGGGTGCATGACATCAAGAATGTAAAACATTTAGCATGTTATTTACTTAGTTATGGTTCAATACACAGCAGTTATTAAAACGGTTATCAGTTGTGTTGTATTCTTTCTTACTAGTCTTTCTTCTTCAGGGGATCCAAACGGCAACAGTCCATGAAGTGGACAGACTCTATTCAGAGAATGCCGGTCTGCCTCTCCAGATCGTCATCTGTTTGAAGACAGAACCTGTCTCCTCTCTCTTTACGTCTTCAGAGCCTAGCAAAGTGTCTGGCACAGGGTTTATGGAAAAACTAAATGAATGCTAAGGGGATAACTCTTGGAAATCCAGAGTAGAAAAGACACTTTGGAGTCTAAGAACATTCTTCCACCATCACGATAACTGAGATCACGCATACAAAGCACATTATGCAGTTCCTGCGCATAGTAGGGGTGGAGTAATCGGCTTAGAGTTAAACAGCGTGGTCTAGTGAATCTTCCCCCCCGCCCTATAACATTGGAAACATGGGATGTGGGAATGACTCTTAATCTTGACAGTAATAGATTTACAAATAACTTTTTATTACTTGAATGTACATAAAAGATGGAGAATAGCAGTATGACTCCTATGTACCCATTACTCAGCTCCAAAAATTATCAACGCCTTGTCAATCTTTTTTCACCTATATCCATCTATATCTCCCTCTCCCCCAGAGTATTTTGCCCCTAATCTTAAACACCTTATTGAATTCTGACTGTATTTTTTAGGAAACTCTTTTTCATGTGTTTAATCTCTAGAAAGGGTGGAAGTCAGGTCCTCACAGCATCCATGATATTTATAGACCTTGAGAATCTTGCCAGAGTGTGTATGCCAAAGCATAAGCAACAACTGATTTGCCTTAATGTCTAGAGATCAGGAGATTTCCTCTAATTTTTACATCTCTGCTGGGTTTTCATGCTCCTGTATTGTCATTTCCAACCTTTGTACCCAACCCCCAACGGCAACCTTTGTGCTTTCTTTGTGTAGCCTCACTTTTGCCTTTTTTCTTCCCAAATCTATCAGTCCGTCAAGACCTGTTATAGGAATTTTGTTCTATGTATGACCACTTTAGATTCTCTCACCCTTGTAATGTGATGGAGTTTACGATCATAGCACAGTTTTATACTTATTTAATTGTTTCACATGTATCAGTTTCGCCTTAACAAGACTGCAGGTGCCTTGACGGCTAGAATTCTGTCTGAACATTTCTAATTTTTTTAAAATTAATTAATTAATTTATTTTTAGAGAGAGAGGAAGGGAGGGAGAAGGAGTGGGAGAGAAATATTGATGTGTGAGAGATACATCAATTGGTTGCCTATTGGGGACCTGGCCCACAACCCAGCCATGTGCCCTGACTGGGAATCGAACCAGCCACACTTTGGTTTGCAGGCTGGCACTCAATCCACTGAGCCACACCAGCCAGGTCTTTAACTTTTTTTGGTATTTCCTCTCATTTCTCCTGCCCCCTTCCCAGGGTTACTGTCAATGGAGAGCTCATACTACGTTGCTCGTCTGTTCATTGATTAATCCTCATGCACTCACATTGGGGTCAATCACACACCCTTACAGGGATGTAGTGGAAACCATGCAGTGGTCTTACCCAAAATGTGAAGTTTAAATCTGATCTGTTTTCCTGATTCAACTTCCAATTTTCCGGAAGACAGAGAACAGGGAACTCCATAACGATACAAAGGGCAAAATCTGGACTGTGGAAAACTATAGGAGAAGTTTCTTCAATAAATAAATTGCAACGAGGGAGAAAACAGGTAGACGGGGAACACATGGATTTAAAAAGACATAACAACCAATCACAGTATGTAAACCTTATGCAAATTCTGATCCGAGCAAACAAACTGAACGAAATCTATGACATTTATATAATAATTAAACACTTCGTGAACAGTTTATGATGTGAAGGGTTTTATTTTTCATTTACCACTTAAAAATTGTGATAAAATACATGCACCTCACATAAAATTTACCACCTTAACCATTGGTTTCAGTACATTTACATGGTTGTGCTAACATCACCAGCGTCTGAACACAGAACTCTATTCATCTCGCAAAACTGAAGCTACCCATTACCTACTGCCCCTACCCCCGGCAACCACCATTCCACTTTTTGTCTCTGCATTTAGTGCTCTAGGAACCTCAGGTAAGTGGAATAATGTGTTTGTCCTTTTGGGAATGGCTTATTTCGTGTAGCATACTGTTCTCAAGGTTTATCTGTGTTGCCACATGTGTCAAAAGAGTATTTTTTTAGGGGAGTAATTGTTTTGTATTTGGTAATAATAAAAAGAACCCTACTTTTTAGAGATGCACACTGAAATGTTTATGGGTGAAATGACAGAAACTCTGGGATTGGCTTCAAGATAGCATGATGGCAGGGAGTGGGCGGCGTGCAGTTGGACTAAGTCTGGCTGCCCGTTGTTAATTGTGGCAGCTGGGTAATAGGGACATGGAGGGTCATTATATTATGTTGATTTGCATCTATGGTTGACATCTTCTCATAATGCATTGTTAACAAATAAGAAAGTAGCCCTGACTGGTGTAGCTCAGTTGGTTGGGCATTATCCCACAGAGCAAAAGGCCATCGGTTCTATTCCCGGTCAGGGCACGTGCATGGCTTGCAGCCTGGTCCACAGTGGCGCCATGTTCGAGGGGCAACCAACTGATGTTTCTCTTCCTCTCTGTCTCCCTCCTTTCCCCTCTAAGAATAAATAAATAAAATCCTTAAAAAAAAATAACAATTCTCTGTCTTCTCCTTGCTCTCTTCTCTTTGGAAATGAGGATGCTTGTGGTCCAGGGAGGATGACAACCTCTGTTCCCAGGACCAGAGCCTGTGCAGAGCTGTTGACACTGGCGCTCTGTGCCTAGTGATAGACTGCTAAGGTTGCATATAAATCAGGGATTCCTTAGCCACTCTAGTTGATAGATTGATCTGGCTGTGCTGTTAGAATCCAGGGAGGTGTTTAGAATCCAGACACACAACTTTAAGGGATTTGTCCTTGTGCTTGTTCCTTGCATGCATGGATTTACTCAGCATTATCCAGTAGCCTCAGCCTATAGGGGCCCTGCATGGAAGAATGCCAGGCGACCCTCCCAGTGCACCCTATCTTGGGCTTGTCAACTGTCAGGGGGCATTCAGCTTGGGGAGTGGAAGGGAGGGCTGGTATAAAACAGCTTCATTGTATTAAGCTCTGTAAGAGGCTGGCTCATCCTCCTGGGGAATAGAAAGTAAATTGCTTCCCTTTAGGGGTTGAATTAACTCTTTCGGGCCAATAGAATTAGTTTAGTAATGACTATCCTGTTGCTTTAGGATTTCCCCAAATGGTATTTTTAATGAGCTGTGTCTACCCTTTGCTACCAATGCCACGATTTAACGGAATTGACTAGTAAACTCGGGCAACAACAGGTTTGACTAATTTTTTTTTCTCAGAATACACCAGGTGTTCTTGTGAAGGGATCAATTGACTGCTTTTTTCAGAACTGAGAAGGCACAACCTCATTAGAGGCCTCCAGTAGATGCGCCCTTTAATCCTTATTCATTTCCAGGCAAGGATTGTAGTTTCCTATACCCAGCCCATCAGCGGGTCTTTTGTGTTGCTATCAAGTCTGAGTTCCTTGTTTCCAATATGCTACAAAATTTCTCTTCAGACTTATCCTTCAGACAAAAAGAGTAACAGTAAGCAAGTTTTAACTGACAGGTTTTGAAACCTGAAAGTTAAACATCTAGACAGGTTAGCAGTTGCTCGGAAAAAGCTTTAAGAAGATTGCAGTTGATTTCCAACTTTGCAGGTGGCAGTGTTTATAACTGAACAGCTCTGAAATTTGAAGAAAAGGTCTACTTTTATTTGCAAATATCTCATCTCCCCCAGCAACACAGAAGGTTGGAGAAATAGGGCAAATAAGAAATAGTATTTTTTTATTAAAAGCAATCTTGGAACATTTTAAGGATTTCTCCCGACTTTCTTTTAAGCAGAAAAGTAATGATCTTGCCTACAACTGGCCTTTTAAAGAAAAGTCGCCCAAGACTGGAGGAGTAGGCTAGTCAATGGCTCCCATTTGAGAGACAAATTTACTCTGTGAGAACATCAGGGTGCTGTAAAGTAACCTGGAAATATAAACTAAATATTTAACCTTTGAAAGAGTTAGCTCATCTCTTAAGGCCACACAGTTTATTTCTAGAGAGCGAGTTGTTATTTGCCTTAACCACATCCCCCCACCCCAGGGCACAGTCCTGGGTCGCAGGTCCTCCTCTGAGCAGGGGCTGTGCAGCTGCAATCACACAGGTGAGACTTTCCAAAAAATTAATTGTCTTCAGAATCACAGTTCCCCCAAGGAGGCTACAGCCTGTTGCGGGGTAGTGCACAGACCTGTCATTTGCGCAGCTGTCCTGTGCTGGTTAACTCAAAATAAAACCACACGTCCATAAACCCGAGAGGGCATCAAGCAGTTTCTTGGAGCTTTGGCTTCAGAATCAGGCACATCTGGGTTGGGACCCTGGCCTTACTAGCAGGGTGACATTACTTTGAAACTCTAAACTTTAATTCTCTATAAAGTGGGGTTGATAGGTCTACATACTTCTGGGAATGAGGGCTTTCCATGGAGGAAGACTCAGGGATGCTGTAGCTTAGGGACTGGCATGGAGTGAGCTCTCAATGGCTGTCAGCTATTGTCATTATTATTGTTACTATTTTTTTTTAAGATTTTATTTATTTATTGTTAGACAGAGAGGAAGGAGGGAGAAAGAGAGGAAGAGAAACATCAACATACGAGAGAAACACCAATTGGTTACCTCTCTCTCGCTCCCAACCAAGGACATGCCCTGCAATCCAGGTGTGTGCCCCAACATGGAATCGAACCCGCGACCTTTTTGGTTTGAGGGACCATGCCCAACCCACACAGTCATACCTGTGTTATTGTTGCTATTACAAAGTCCCTCCCTCTCTGGGCCTTGCCTCCTTCTCTCCTGGATGAAATCCTTTATATTTCTCTGTGAATTCTCTAGTTTCCCTCTTTCTATTTCTTATCATAGTTTGTCAGTGCCATTGTTAAAGCTCTTACCAGGATGTATTAAAACTGCTTGTCACCCTACTTGGACAGTTGTTGCAGGAATTAAGGTAATGTATGTGCCTTGCACAGAGGAGGCAATCAATGAAGTGTAACTTCATTTTATTTGTGAAGTATCTTTCTCAGTAGGAACAATTTTATTCAACAAATGTTCAATGAATCTACTGTGCAATTATCTCATGTAACCCTTATAACAATTCCAGGAAGTAGATACCATTACCTTTCCGGTTCACAGTAGTGGAGAAGGAATTTTGCAGTGCCTAAGTTAAGTTGCCCAAAGCAAACTAGAAGTAATGATGTAGAGCTAGGATTCAAACTCAAGTCTATCTGTGAGAGCTGGGATGATATGTTATTGATCTTTGCATTCTTAGCACCAAGAATATTTCCAAACACTGGTAAATGCTCCCTAAATTTTTCGTGAATGCCCTGGAGTCAGCTATCATTCTTCACTCTACCAAGCTAGAGAGGATCCCAGGGAGTTTAGTTCAGCCCTCCATCCGGGTCATTTGACTGTTCTCAGATGCAGTCCTTGTAGTTCCCTGTTCTGCTCTGGATCATGCACAGGTGCCGATCTGCAAATGGCATTTCCCAGACCTCCTTGCCAACTGGCTTCCAGCTAGGTTCAGCCTGGTGGGAGGCTGCCCTGTAGGGCTGCAGCCATGGAGTTAGTGTAGCCGTGGCCAAGCATGCTGCCTACAACAGAGACAAAGGGGGAGACATGCTCTGACTTCTCCTTTCCTCCTGCTCCCCAATCTCTGTCCAGTACCTCCCATTGACTAACCGTAGCTGGATGCCAGTTGGCAAGGGGCATGAGAAATGGACTTTGCTGCAGGCCGGTTTCAGTGATGCAGAACAGAGGGGCACTGAATAAACCTGAGAGCAATCAGGCAAAGTCCTCCACTTTGTCTCTAGGTCAAAGTTTCTTCCAATCAGGAGCTTTGCTCAGATACAGAAGGTCCTAAGCTGAGAGAGGCTATCTGGAAAGACAGATGGTTGCAGCGGGGGTGGGGAGCAGGAAAACCTGTCTCTTTGTGTTCTGTTAATGGCATACTTAACTTTTACTGGTTGATTGGGGCTTGTGGAGCAAATCAAAGTATATCTTTTTTTTAAAGTATATTTTGTTGATTATGCTATTACAGTTGTCCTGATTTTTCCCCCTTTGCCACCCCTCTGCCTGGTGTCCCCCTTCCCTCCAGCAATTCTCCCCGCCCAATTCATGTCCATGGGTCATACACGTAAGTTCTTTGGCTTCTCCATTTCCTATACTATTCTTAACCTCCCCCTGTCTGTTTTGTTCCTACCAATTATGCTTCTTAATCCCTGCACATTTTCCCCCATGGCTCCCCTAGCCCTTCCCAGCTGATAACCTTCCAAATAATCTCCAAACCTTTGATTCTGTTCCTGTTCCGGTTGTTTGCTTAGTTAGTTAGTTTGTTTTTTAGATTCATTTCTTGATAGTTGTGAATTTGTTGCCTTTTTAATGTTCATGGTTTTGATCTTCTTTTTCTTAAATAAGTCCCTTTTTAAAAAAAGATTTTATTTATTTGTTTTTAGACAGAAGGGAAGGGAGGGAGAAAGAGAGGGAGAGAAACATCAATGTGTAGTTGCTTCTCACGTGGGCCCCACTGGGGACCTGGCCCGCAACCCAGGCATGTGCCCTGACTGGTAATAAAACCAGCAACTCTTTGGTTCACAGCCTGCACTCAATCCACTGAGTCATACCAACCAGGGCTTCAATAAGTCCCTTTAATGTTTCCTACAATAATGACTTGGTGATGATGAACTCCTTTAGCTTTACCTTGTTTGGGAAATACTTTATCTGCCCTTCCATTCTAAATGATAGCTTTGCTGGATAAAGTAATCTAGGTTGTAGGTCCTTGCCTTTCATGACTTTGAATACTTTTTTCCAGTCCCTTCTTCCCCGCAAAATTTCTTTTGAGAAATCAGCTGATAGTCTAAAGGGAACTCCTTTGCAGGTAACTCTCTGCTTTTCTCTTGCTGATTTTAAGATTTTTTCTTTATCTTTAACCTTTGGCATTTAATCATGGTGTGTCTGGTGTGTTCCTCTTTGGGTCCAAATTGTTTGGGACTCTTTGTGTGTCCTGGACATACAGTGTCCTTTTCCGTCACCAGATTGGGGAAGTTTTCTTTCATTATTTTTTCAAATATGTTTTCAATTTCTTATTCTTCCTCTTTTCCTGCTGGCACCCCTATGATTCAGATGTTGGCACATTTGGAGATGTCCCAGAGGTTCCTAAGCCTATATTCATTTTTCGAATTCTTGTTTCTTCTTTCTGTTCTGGTTGAATGTTTACCTCTTCCTTATGTTCCAAATCATTGGTTTGAATCCTGGTTTCCTTCCCTTCTCTGTTGGTTCCCTGTGGATTTTCTTTATTTCATTCAGTGTAAACTTTGCTTCTTCCATTATTATTTTTTTTTGCTGTGCTCAAGGAGATCTCTGAGCATCCTGATCACCAGTGTTTTGAACTCTGCCTCTGATAGGTTGGTTATCTCCATTTCACTTAGTTTTTTTCTGGGACTTTGTTCTGTTCTTTCATTTGGGCCATATTTCTTTGTCTCCTCAATTTGGCAGCCTCCCAGTGTTTGTTTCTGTGTATTAGGTAGAGCTGCTTTTACTTCTTGTCTTAGTAGCCTGGCCTATGTAGAAAAGGCACCTGTAAATTAAGTGGGGCAGAGCTTTAGGTAATTGCCAGGGCAGGGCAACCCACTTCACTGCTTTGTGGCTGTGTGGGGAGAGCTTTCTGGAGACTTGCCTGGCACTCTCCCTGTTTCCAGTCACTTCACCCCCTTCCTGTGTGTGACTGGTACCCTTCCAGCACTGCCCCAGTCGTGAATACCAGAAGGGGTGGATTTGTGTGTGTTCTAAGACTGTCTGGGCCCTTTAAGTGGCGAAAATCCAGCCGTTTCTCCTGCTGCCCCAATCCCCACTGCTTTTTATAGCCAGAGGTAATAGGGATCTATCTTTCTAGTGCTGGAACTGTGGGCTGGGAGGTCTGGCCTGGGGCTGGGATTGCTTGCTCCCAAGGTATCCCTCCCAATTTTTACCCACCATATGTGAATGTGGGACCCTCCATTCTGCCACCACTGCCACCACTCTGCCCTTCTCCATGACTGTGCTCCTGCTACCTGTCTGGATGAATGTGGCTTCTTTAAATCCTTGGTTGTCAGACTTCCATACAGCTCAATTTTCTGACATTTCCTGCTGTTACTAGTTTTGAAATCTGGTTGTAATTCTTTCTACGGTTGCACGAGGAGGCAAAGTGTGCCTACCTACCCTTCCATCTTGACTGGAAGTCTATATCTTAATATGCATTTTTAACTTTCACATTTTAAAAAATGCCCTGTGAAAAATGATCACTTATCCTGAAGATGTTGTATTCACTTAAGACACCCGCTAGAGTGGCTATAGAAATGTTGTTCATGAATTTGTGGCACAATGAGATTTGTCAATAGCTCGATTAATAAATATAGATTAAAAGGAGATCCAATATCTGCCTTAAATCCACAAAGGAATATATATTTGCAGCAAGAGATCAAGACTCTAATGAAGGCAGCAGGAGACATCTTTAAAGAGAATTCCCTGATGCAACTTGATGATGAGAATCAGTCTTAACTGTGCATTTAATTTCTTTTGTGAGTTCAAAGCACATCCCTAAAGTTTTATTCCAGGAAGGTTAATCATGATAGTCTTTGGAACCTATAAAGCTTCTCATATTGGGTAGAGTTGGTAAAAGATATTTGTGTGAATAAAATGTTTTCCTTGTTTAGAGTGAGGTGCTATAAAAAAAGAACCTGAAGAATTACCATCTTTGTAGAAACCATTGAAGAAACTAATGTGGGAAAAGATAAGGGATTCATAAGTACATAGCATTTATTTGTTAAAAAAAGAAACAACCTTTTCCACTCCCCATAAACTCATAGTTCCTTAGCAAAATTCTGTGCATTGAATAGGACAGAAAAAGGAAAAAAGGAAGGAAGGAAGGAATGAAGGAATGACTGAAGGAAGGAAGGAAGGAAGAAAGAAAGAAAGAAAAAGAAAGAAAGAAAGAAAGAAAGAAAGAAAGAAAACAAAACTTCTTTGATGAAATGGCAGAGACCTATTTAATGTGGCACAACATTTTAGAAGCACAAGGCAGGTCCTTAACACTCTTTCTTTCCTTCCTTTTTTCTCATTGATTTTCCCTTTTGACCTTCTCTGGGCCTTCTAAGACTGGCTTAACTTGTCAAATAAGCCATATTTTATGAGTGTTTACCTTTGATTCCACACCCAACCCCAATCTCACAAGTCTATTTTTGCTTTCCCTTTATTTCTCTCTAGCTCTAAGCCAGAAGTTCTCACATCTCACTGTGCAGAGGGATCAGATGAGATCTTTGGTTAAAAATTCAGATTCCCAGGCCTCCGGGAACCCAGGATTCTGATTCAGTGATTCAGTGTTGAGGCCCAGGAATCTGAATTTTACCAAACACCTTAAGTATTTCTGTTGTAGGTGCTGAGGTATGTTGTTAGGTTAATGAATAATAAATGACTTTTCACTGGGGTATTTCCATTTTATTGAGAGAGGGATGAACCTTTAAATGTGGAGCTATAAGTATCAACTCTCCTTGTGTCTACAGAGCTTCTATGAGGAGCATAGCTTCCTGATAAATCCTGTTGTGAGGCCTGTAGTTCTTGCTTCTCCTGCGGCTCCCCCTCCTGCTGTAGCAGTGGGGTGCATTGGCCCCTCAAGAAGAGTAAAGGGATCATCCATGTCTGGTTTGGAATTCAAGGACTTGGAGAAACCATAACCCTGATTCGTTGGTAGGCTACTTTCCAGCTTTGTTGGGTTTTTAAAATTTAAGGCAAACTGAACACTAATCAAAACCTGGACTCAGAACTTGCCTTACATATAAGAAGTTACTTCTGTAACATGAGTTGAGGGAATCCACTCCAATTACAAAAATGGCTCTCCCACCATCTGTCAATGTCCCTGAAATCCTGCCGTTACAAATGACAATGGCCTTTGGAGCCTGGAAAACTGTTAGGCCCCCAAAGTCTAGCTATTACAATGCACATGCTTCTAGGTCAATATCACCTTAAATTGGAATCAGAGAGCATTTTAGTGACAGTCTCAGATGATTGAAACTAGGGACCCAAAAATTAGGGAGAGGGTTAGGAGAAAGAAGAGTTTTGCTGGAGGCTGTCTATGTTCCCAGGTGAGAAGAAAGTTACCCCTTTCCCCTTATTCTAATCATATGTACTGTAAGCAAATAAGAAAAATTAAATTGAAAGGAAAAATAAAAAACCCAAGAAGTAGGAGTGGCTCTTTGGATGAATTCCAGACAAACAACTAATGCCTACAGCATTGCGAATCAACATTCCAAAACCTGAGCATATGGAATAGTGGAAATGTATTTTTATTTTGTATGTTTCTTGACACCAATGTACAATAAAGTAACAGTAGATATATTTTTATATGACATAGTACAGATTGAAATAAATTTAAAGTGTCACTTTAAAATATTGAAGGCCACTGTATTGTTTGAAACATTAGGTAAAAGAATTCAATATAATTTTTAAAAATATTTTATTTGTTTACTTTGAGAGAGGGGGGAAGGGAGGGAGAAAAAGAGGGAGACAAATATCAATGTGTGGTTGCCTCTCACACCCCCCCAACTGGGGACCTGGCTCCCAACCAGGCATGTGCCCTGACTGGGAATCGAACTGACAACCCTTTGGTTGACAGGCCAGCTCTCAATCTACTGAGTTACACCAGCCAGGGCTTCAATATAACTTTAAATTCTGAAAAGATAAAGGGAAACTTTTAGGATAGAAGTATGTATTTGAGTCATGCAGTTGTGTTAAATTATACTAAAACTTTCTAAGACTCTGAAAAATGATCTTCTTTTGAACAATTATAAAAATAACCTCTTTTTGCCCTGGCCAAGTAGCACAGTTGCTGAGAGCATTGTCCCAATATGCTAAGAATGTGGGTTTGATCCCGGGTCAGAACACATACAAGAATCAACCAATGAATGCATAAATAAGTGGAATAGCAAATTGGTCTCTCTCTCGAATCAATAAATTTAAAAAAAGAAATAACCTTGAATCAGAGATCAGCCTTCATTTTTGTCTTTAATCTGTTTCCCACTTATTTCTCCCCTCACTTCAGTCACTAGGCTCTTTACAAAGGTTTCTCCTGGCGTGTATGCGCACAGATAGGGCCTCTGAGCTGAGAACATGTGATGGACTCTAGAATGAAGTTGTCCTCTAGGGACCTGAGGCTGCTGGTGGATCTGAGGAATCTTAGGGCCCTGGAAAGCTACATTTGGATGCCTTCACTTCCCCGCTGATTAAGAGGAGGTAGCGATGCCCAGTATTCAAAAATAACTGGTAAGATACCATCTGGAACTTCCCTGAAGTCTGGTCTGAGAGCATTTTATAAGTGCCATTGTTTTTGTTCTCATTAGCATTATGTAGTTGTACACCAGGGACTTTAATCTGGTCTAAGCCTCTAATATGCAGCTATTTTATAAGAAGTGGTAGGTTTTAACATTTACTCTGAGACAAGGAGAAGGGGAAGGAAAGTATCCCTCTCAAAAAAAAAAATCAGAATAACTGTTTTATAGCAAATTGAAACTTTCTGTTAATGTAGTTACCTTCAAATTTAGTGAAAATCATTTTGAGCAGAATCTCTTCTTTTGATAGTTTAAAATTTTATGTATCATTTTTGACTTCACTCTAGACTATTTAGGGAGCTTGCTTTCTCATTGTTTAGGCTCTAAGCTATGGCAATAATAAGTGCAAGCAAGTGTTAACCTTGGATATGTTTTTTGATACTCTATCCAAATCTCGGAGAGTGTGCATTTTGCTTGGAGAATTGCACACTTTGCAACAGGCACTTGCACATTTATACCCGTGCACGGCCTTAATGGGAAACATTTGAGTCTGGTTGCAAAGATTTGCTCAGTGTGAAATCTGTTCCTAACACAATGGTCAGATTGAAAGGAGTTTCATTACATGGCTGGGCATTTCTTCTTTCTTTGGGGAATATAAAAGGTGAATGCAATACTTTCCAGTTTAAAGTTACCACAAAACTTCATAATCTTAACCTCAAAATCTACTCCTAAATTTATACAGAGAACCAGAGGCCTGGAGCTGACTGCAACTGCCTGTTTGATCTTGGTTAAGTTCCAAAAAGCCAGGGAGAGTTCAAAGCAGGGCCAGGGGCAACTCCACACTTTAATCCACGCTCCCCTTTCCCTTCCCTCTTTACTTGCTCTCTATCCTTTGGTATGAACTGCAGTATATATACATTTCAATAACCCTAGACACTGTAGATTCTAGAACAATGAGGAAAGCATCTTTCTTTATTGATACTGACAGGCCCTTTGGTCAGAAAATGTCCCTCAACAGATGTTAGAGAATGTGGTCATAAACCAGAAAGATATCTGTTACAACTTTTAAGGCTGTTTTATTTCTAGCTCTCTAAATTCCATTGGATAAGGTTTAATTTTTCTCCTTTTTTTCTACAGATACCCCTCTTGAGGTTTTAGGATACAGGAAAAGTAGTTATGGCTTTAGATAAGTTACAGGCTTTGCTTTTGCATTAGTTACCCCTTCCCCATCTTCCCCAAAACAGAGAACATAAAGAACAGTTATGAAGTTGCTCTGACTGGTGGCTCAGTTGGTTGGAGCATTGTCCCATACACCAAAAAACTGAGGGTTCGATCCCCAGTCAAGGCACATAACCTAGGTTGGGGGTTTGATTCCCAGTTGCAGTGTGTACAGGAGGCAATGGATTGATATTTCTCTCTCACATTAGGGTTTCTTTCTCTCTCTGTCTCTCTTTCTCCCCCTCCACTTCCTCTTTCTCTAAAATCAATAAACATATCCTCAGGTGAGAATATAAAAAGAAAAAAATGAACAATTATGAAGCAATACCAATAATAAAACAAGAATGAGTTCTTTAAATTTGTTATTCAAGGTACTGTATTTGGAAATTGAAAATGCCATTTTGTTTTTTAATTTTATTTATTGATTTTATTTTATATTTTAAACAATTAAAAACTTTATTGATTGATTTCTTTGAGAGAGAGAGAGGAAGGGGAGGAGAGGGAGAGAGACAGAGAGAGAGAAACGTCAGTTTGTTGCCCGACTCCTCTGTGCCTTCATCGGTGGACTCCTGTATGTGCCCTGACCGAGGATCGAACCAGGACAACACTCTAACCCACTGAGCTGCCTGGCAGGGGCTGCCACTTTGTTTCCAGTCTAAGCGCTCTACACGTTCTTTTAGTCCAATCATATTGTTGGAAGAGCATGTTTCATTATTTTAACTCTCTAATGAACACATCCGTTGATATTAAAAGTGACTGAATTGCACCCTGACAAGGAAGGCCCAGAAGCATATTGCCGCCTTTGGACTGACCTAGGTTGAAATGTACTTTCTATCAAATGGGCCACCCAGCATAAATCAATTTAGCTTAAAATTTCTCACGAGGCCACAAGTATTGTCCTTAAATAAATGAAACTGGAGTTTTAACACTGTGTGGTAATGTCTTCTTTTTTCCCCAAGAAGATTTATTCCCCATAACATAAACTAAACAAGTATGACCAATGAACACTGATAAAGAGGAGGGAGCAGGAACAGAAACCGTCTGCTGACACAGGCGACGCGACAGCGGTGACAGCCGCACGGGGCTTTGCTCCCAGGTCGCCCAGAGCCCAGGTGAGTCAGTCACCTGATGAGGTAACATTTCCAATGTCCCACTTCTGTACTTGCCAGTCCACCCCAACCCCTCCAATTCTGAGTTTTGGCAAGAACGGGAAGGAGTGCTGTTCTGTTCATATTTTCATTGTAGAGCACACAAGATATGCCAAAAACGGCACAAGAAATGTGAAGGTTAGGGTGGGGGACGGCTGATAATGTGAATGCAGGGGGAGGTTTGTGATATGGCAGGTTGTATTTTCCAGGAGATATATACATATGTATCCCTTGGAATATATAATGTAATATTAAATATATAATCATCCTAATGTTCTTTTTACAATAAGATGTTGACATTCCTCCATTGAAAATGTATGTTCCCTACCTCTGACCTTGGGAAAATCTTTGCAATTATCTCAATAATGCAGTTGACACAATACAGTTTGACCTCTGAGGCTAGGTCATAAAAGGCACTGTGGCTTCTATACGGCTTCCTCTCTCTCAGGATGCTCACCTTCTGAACCCAGCACCATGCAGTGCGGAAGCCCTGGCCACTTGGAGAAGCCACTTGCAGGTGTACTAATTCACGGTCTTAGCTAAGGGGTGTTCCTAGGCAGGGCAGGGTGGGAAAAAGAGGGGAGGGGGGAAACAAAGAAGAGATGACTATGGCACTGCTCAGTAACTGACTTCATGAATATTATTGAGAGTCTTATATATACAAGGCACTGTCCTGGTAGTTGGGATACAGCTATGAACAAAACAGATAAAATTAGCCATGTTCTTAGCTCTTTCTGCAGACAGTATAAATTTAATTTACTAGACTTCTATAGCTGGGAGAACCACGCTTAGATTTTACATGATCCTGACCAAATTTTGTAAATACAGTTAATATATTTCATGGAAATTAATTTCTTCTTTGGAATAGAACAAATTCCTTTGTTATAAACGAAGAAACAAAGCTTAGGGAAGATGATGGCGATTTGCCTTCATATGACTATTGGAAGTGGCACCTAAGCCATTTTTGTCCCTCCTGTTACAGTTTTTCCATAAGTTCCCAGGGGTGTTTTCCATCATAGATAGCAGTGTGTGCCTAGTTAGTTATGTGGCAGGTATACCTGCCCAGAAAGCAATTCGGTGGGAAGATAAGAAGAGTCCTGGCTCCTTCCTACCCTGGCTGGGTGAGGTGGCCCTCCTCTGTCCTCAGCCCGTCTGAGTGAACGTCTGCCTACCCTTGCTGAATGGACGGTCTTTGAGGACAGGGACAGTGCGAGCCTCGGTTCTGGTTCCACAGGGCCTAGTAGAGTTCTGGGTCCAGTATAAGTGCTCGGTGAATGTTTGGGAGTGATGAGCGAAGAGTTGCTTGGGTGGTACCATCTCTTCCCTGACTCCATTCCCCTTCAGTACACTGCGCTCCAGTCTCGTGGCCGCTGCTGCTCCGGGAAACACAGAAATGCACTAGCCAGCTCCTCCTTAAGGAAGACTTGCTGCCCAGCTGCACGGAGTGTGGTCAGAAGAAAGCTCCTTCAGAGTCTGCTTTATCTGCAGAGAGCTACCTTGCCCACAGTCCTGGTGTATTGGGGCATTCTAAATCCCATGACTGGTGCAGGGAGGATATAAAGGTCTGGCCATTTTGGCCCAATATGGGGCAACTCAGATGGGTAATATTTACTCTAAAGCTCCCTGCCTGGTTAGCTAAAACTTTATTGAGCCTGCATCATGCTTCAATTTTGAAGGCCAGGCACAATATTATGGGGGTGCTTGCTTAGGCAGGTTGATAGTGCTTTCCTCATTGCAGCTAGTAATATATATTTAGCCAAAAGTAGACTTATTTTCATGAAATCAGAGCATCAACTGATAATGCACAGATTGTTGATTTCTTTTTTGTTGACCACGGTTCTGCTGTTTTGGATCATCAAATGCCCTGAAAGGAAAGATTGCTTCAGCTGACCAATAGCAGATTATTTTTTTCTCTGAAATTTCACCCCCTCCAGTGCTCAGAGCCTACGTTCCTCTCTGATGCCCTCAAGCAGACTCCCCCCATCTCCATTTTCTCCTGGTTGTTCCTAGCGGAAGTGCTGGTCTGTGCAAATTAATGTGCCCCAGCCGTGGCAGAATCATCCAGGATCACCGTCCCTCCAGCTCATTAATCTTAACCCACAGAGTGATTTGATAAAATAGATGGTATCTTTTAGTAAAGAATAGAAAAATTAAAAGATTTTTAAAGATTAAAAGGTTACTAGAGAAAAAAATTAGACTGAGTAGGTTCTGGAGAAGCCTGTGTTGCTTTTTCGGTCAGAACTGTATTCCTTAATTCATCCTTAATTAGAAAAGCATGACTTTCACGTACCCATAAACACATTTAAATTGTAATTCTTCCTGTTATTAGTTTTTGTTTGATTTTGTTCGTTTTAATTCAATCATTTTAATTACACTTAACTGAAAGGAAATTTATCATAAGTTAAATTTTTAAGAATCTAAGAACTCATTTCATTATCCTAAAAAAATCTTTTAAGTCTCCAGTTAACTCTCAATTATTTTACAGTAAAATGTAGGGGGATTTTTTATCCATAACTCAAATCAATGAATAATTTAAAAAAATTTGTCTTTGGTTTCGAAAGCAGGTCATATTTTGCTTATTAACAGTTTATCTTCCTGATTATATTTTACTTGAACAAATATATTGAATTTTAACTCTATCTTCCTTGACCAAACAACTTTTCCATTTTACTGTGTGTATGAGCACTTACACGTGCATTTAAGATTGTATCCCTCCTTCACAATTTGCGGCACTCCACGGCTTCAGAAGACACCCCTCAACAATTGCTTGTGGTAATTGGAGTCCTTTGTAAATATTGATGTTTTCCGCTGTGCATACAGTTAAAATTTCCTCCTCTCTGTCTATGTTGGATAACAACAATACTTTGAGTCTCTACTGTGTTTGTTTCATATTCAAGGAATTTAAGAGACTCATCAGTCACAGTGCCAAACTCCTGATGGCTGGTCGGTACCAAAATGAATACTTCAGTGAGAACACACACACACACACACACACACACACACAGAAGCCTCTTTGGGCAGATTAGAGTAGAATTCAGGTCTATTGCCAAGCCTGCTAGCATGACCTTACTCCAGGCTCCTGCTGGGTTTCAGTGCCTTTGAGAAGGAATTGGAACAACGAAGGGTGATTAAATTAGGTCTTTTTCTTTAAGGAGAGTCTCACTGCTACTGTGACAGCACATCTTACCTGACTGGCCACAGCAGCCTTACCCAACTGGATCCAACTCTTTTTAAGATCTTTATTTTTTTAACTGTGAAGACACTATGACTTTCTGACATAATTTTTGCCCACTTTTCTCATTCATTCATTCATGCACTCATTCATAGATTTATTTCTCTTTGTAGGTGCTACCCAACCACCTATGTTCCTTTGTATACAGCATCCTCCCTTCTAAGCCCCTCCTTCGGCTCCCTTCTTTCTTGACAAGTCTAACATCCACTCACCAGCATCACAACAAATCCTTGGGCAAAAGGCTAATCAAGACTCAGCAAAGGAAAATGAACGTCACTCCAGAAACTATATACTTTAATCTGACTGTTCTTCGTTCTCTAGCCTCTGTTCCAATTTGTTGTTCAGTCCACAGTCTGAAAACAGAAAAGCCCCCCTATCTTTTCTGTTGAAAAACCCATGATCTATTATCTAATTTTTGTTTGAAATGTACATGAGTTTTACTTCAAATCTCTAATGTGCTCAGGCTTGCCTTTCCATATAGAAATGAATAAAGAGAATAAAATGAAGAGAGTTGGAGGAAAAAACATTTTTGTTCTTCATTTCTTATTGCTATAAGCAATAAAGATGTTTAGAAAACCACCAAGCGACTCTGTATTTCAGAGACAGGAGGATAGGGAGAAGTTATTGGACCATATCATATCCTCCAGCAGGCCAGAGAGGAGCGAGACTGTGGTCATAAGGAACAGATGGTGGTGATAGGATAGGAGGTCTAGGGCTAATCCTGAGACCATCAGAAGAAAATAAAAGGCTTGCGGAGTACCATCTGGACAACTCACACATGCACGATCTAATTTAGTGTTTCCAAATGTCTTCCTTGGAACACTGGTCCCAGGAGATGTTCTGTAAGAAAAGGTGCCTGAGTTGAAATATATTTGAGGAAAGCTACATATCACATTTCTGTCTTGAAGAAGTCCTGCAATAAGAAATTAACTTAATTTGTCCCCTCCATCGCATTAGCAGGACTGCTGTATCAGAGGATGTGTGCATTTAAAATGTTGGTAGATATTGCCAATTAGCATATGTTTGTATGTCCATCAGTGATCTGGCATTGTAACCCAGCATTTCTCATTTGGGTAGCACCTACTAATATCTTATAAAAGTGGTGTCCCAGAAAACACAAGGTTTGTATACTGGTCAATTTTTAATCTTCTTCCAACTTGTGTACTGGGCACATCACTGTCTTTTTTCTATGGGTGAGGAACTAAGGCTCACAAACATGACCATTTCTTGTGAGGTTGAGTCTGTACTTGGAGAAGCATCTGCTTTTCTGCTGGGGATGAAACTCTGGATATTTTCCTCTAGAAGTGCTGTTCAGTATATGATTGTTAGGTTTGCACGGTTTTGTAAGCACAGTTCTTTATTTCGGGTAGATTGTAGGTTATTAGCTACTGTGGGTTTCCCCTGTGATTCTAACTGCCACATCTAGCAGGTTTTTTAACAACAGTAATAAGAGCCATCACTTATGAACATCTGTATTCCAGGCACTTGAGAGACATCGTTATTTGTCACAATCCTACAATAGAGAGACACTCCTCAGAAGGTATTCTCAGATGCATTTGAGGCTAGGAGAAGTTGCTACTTACCCAAGGTTACATGGAACCAGGAATCACGCAGTTTCGGCTGACGTCTCTGAATCCCAATGCCTTTATCTGGAGGGGCACTTTCAGTCCCAAATAACAACTAACGTTTGGGAACTCACCTTGTTGCTTGATTTGACAATGATCGGCTGCCTCTGTCTTCAGATATGACTCTTCTGTCACCCAGGTGCCATTTGCCTATTTGATTAAGATCTGCTTTGGTTTAAAGAGAGTTCGACTATGAGATTACCCACTGTGAGATTACTGATGTGTTCTTATCCTCCACTCCTCATTATCTCTTTCCTCTTGTCTCTCTGTTCTCTTTCTTCTGTGATTTTTCACAAGACTAGGGAGGTTTCGTCTTCTCTCAGAATGTAATACCTTTGCTGTCTGCCCTGTTGAACATGAAACAGAAGATCCTGTGAAATAAATCAAGAGAGGAGGGAAAAGTCAGTGATTCTCAATGTTTTTATCCTGCAACCCTCCTTCCCCCACCTTTTTCCTCATTAATTCCACAGCCCATCTCTTCCTACACCTTCCTCCATTTTTTTACTTCCGTGTTCCCCGGACATAGGGTGGTTTTCCTTTGAAGGGGTGAGGGACAAGGAAGGATGATAATGGCACAGAAAAGAGCAGATATGGGAGGGGTGCAAGGGGTGGGGACACGCAGGCAAGCACAAGAATGGAAGTGAGAGGAGAGGTCTTTACATTACAGAGGGTCGAGGATGTGCCCTGCCCCTGCCCCGCAAGCTCCAGCAGTGACCACGCAGAAGCAGAGGCAGAGCGAGCAAAGGGAAGGAGACAGAGATCAGAAGGCGGCAAGAGGGGCCTGCAGGAGAGGTAAAGCTGAGGAGCGAGCAGGGCCAGGTGGAGGCAGGTGACAGCACAGACATTTTGGAGAACAGAAGGGCATTCAGGGAGGAAAGCCAAGGCCACGTAGGGTTGACTTTTTTTTTTTTAAGGATTAAGGATGAATCACTGTTTTCATAAGCATCAGTGCACACGCCATATGTTAGGTGTTGCGAGAGTGGAAAACACGTTATGCTGACTTAGAACAGGCCTGACAGCCTTGCACTCCGCCCCGTCGGAGGCCTGGGAGAGAGCCCCGTGGGCTCAGATTCCCCCCAGGGATTAGGCAACACTCCTCAGGCGTCTCTTGGTGCATGACCCTCACCCCTCCCTCCTATAAAGTGAAACCCAAACCAACATAAACCCTGCAACCCTTCCTTGACTGCTCATGGGTTAGAAGAGAACTGGAGGTTAGCTGCACCACTAATGACTGGTTCCATGGTAAAGGCTCAATAAACGCTTGGTAATTAATTACAGAGAAAAGAGAAACAGGATACTAATTTAGGTCATAGACTTCTTTGAAAATCTGATGAAAGCTATGGACCCCCTCCCCCAGAAGAAAGCACATGTACATGTGCACACCCAGTTATATTTATAACATCAGGATGCTCACTAAAATGCTGAGGCCAAGGCCTCTGGGGTCCATGGACCCCTGGGAAGAAGCCCTGGCTTAGAGTATATAAAAAGCTTTTGCACCCGTGAACCATTTTATCCAACCAAAACCCAGGAGGTAGGGCAGGTGCTACCCACGTTGGACAGACGAGGAGAATGAGGTACAGAGATGGGGCAAATTGCCCCACATCTGCTAAGAGGCAGTGTAGGGGCTAAAACTTAGAGTTCTTACCTTCAAGGCCGGACTCGTTCCACTGCCCACAGAAAATGTGGAACCTGTTATTAGGAAGACAGGATTTCTTTTCTTTTCTTTCTTTTTTTACTTTTCTGTAGTTATTGGGGCCTTTAGAAAAGGGGGGAACTGGATTGTACTTCTTTATTCTTTGACTGAGTCAACAGCACATTTCCCAACTCTTTCTTCCTTCTGCTGCCCCCAAAATAGAAGACAGAACATCTAGTGAATCTGAGACCCAGTGAGAAACTACCCATGATGAAAAATAATATGAATAGCAACTATACGTATTACAGTTGCTGCATCTTCCCCTCGTCAGAAAAACCAGCTTATCACGGGATCCGTTTATGATGGGGTGACAAATATCAGAGGGAGCAGTGCTAATAGAAGCCCCGTGGTGCAATCTGATGCCCTGACTGTGGCGCAGTCTTCGGACCAATGCCCGGGCCAGGCGACATTCCAGCCACTGGCCAGTCTGAAAACCCTTCTTGCTCAACAGGCCATTCGTCTCCTTTGCTGTTCAATAATGGAACAATACATGCCGATAGCTGGCGAATTAGGGAAAATGAGTATGATACTGCATGGAAGTTTTATTTCATTAGATGATGTGCTAGTGGGAGTTTGTATATTATTTTATTGGAATTTAATAGTTATTTTTGACTTTAGAATGTCTCTGTTAGGGATATTTGGAATACTCCTAATATACAAACCTTAATAGGTTTGTATATTAACCTACTAAACCTCAATAGGTTTGTATATTCAACAAAGTATATGTTGAATATACAAACGTATTCATTCAAAAAATGTATAGGCACCCTTACGTTCACTGAAGCATTATTTACCACAGCCACTATAGGAAACAACCTAAGTGTCCATTGATGGATGAATGGATAAGGAAGCTGTGGTATATATTTACAATGGAATATTACTTGGCCATAAAAAAGAACAAAATCTTGCTATTTGTGACAACATGGAAAGGCCTTGAGGGTATTAGGCTAAGGGAAAGAAGTTTGATGGAAAGAGACAAATACCAGCCCTGGCTGGTGTAGCTCAGTGGATTGAGCATGGGCTGAGAACCAAAGGGTCCCGGTTCGATTCCCAGTCAGGGCACATGCCTGAATTGCAGGCCAAGTCCCCAGTGAGGGCCATGTGAGGAACAACCATACATTGCTGTTTCTTTCCCTCTCTGTCTCCCTCCCTTCCCTTCTATCTAATAATAAATAAATAAAATATTAAAAAGAAAGAAAGAGACAAATACCATATGATTTCACTCAAATGTGAAATCTAAAATCAAAATAAAACAAAACAAAAACAAATTCATGGATACAGAGAACAGATTGGTGGTTATTAGAAAGAAGGTTGGGGGGAGGCATAATGGTGAAGGGGCCAATTGTATGGTTACCAATGTGTGGTGACAGTAGATGACTAGAATTTTGGTGGTGATCACTATTTAGTGCATACAGATATCAAATTACAATGTTGTACACCTGAAACTTACATAATGTTATATACCAATTTTACCTCAGTTAAAAAAAAAAAAACTTTCCCAGGCCCCAAGCACTAAGCTAAATCCTTGATTCTATAGGTCAGGCATAGGGTTGTGGGTCTGTGGTTTGAGAAGATTCAAGAATGAGTCTGTTGCAGGGAGTCTGAGAATGTGCTTTGAGAAACGCTGGTGTAGAGGATTAGAGAGGCACCAAGTCTGCACCTCTGGTGTTACAGAGCTAACATTGCAATTTCTGCTTAACTTTTCAACCCCCTGCCCCACTCATAAAGGATGGTAAGTCCTCGAGGGCAGAGACAAATATGATACCTATATTTATATTGCTGGATCTTGGCATAATTACTGATTGTAGACTCAGTAAGAGAATAGGAATAGTAGTTGAAATGTCAGATGATGAATATTGATATGTTGAGGTATTTCGACTTAACACTACAGCAGTGGTCCCCAACCTTTTTGGCACCAGGGACCAGTTCTGTAGAAGACATTTTTCCATGGAAGGGGGGGTAGGGGGAATGCTTTCAGGATGATTTAAGCACATTACATTCAAGCTCACCTTCTGCTGTGTGGTCTGGTTCCTAACAGGCCTGGACTGGTACTGGTCCGCCACCCGGAAGCTGGGACTCCTGCATGACAGTCATGAAAAAGAAATCTTTACTTAACCCGTAGAAACCCTCTATGCCACAAAATCCTGAAACGAGGGAGTTTCCATTGTGCAGGTTTTAGTGCTCAGGGTGATGCACTGCTTTCTACCCCTTCACCCTACTTTCTGGATGTACGTCTTCTTGAAGGAAGATATTTTCTGCTGTTTTAGAAAACCATAAGAATATATAAGCCTGCACTTTGTATGTAGGTGCTGTGACAGATAAAAGAACTGAACACTTCGTTCCTGCCCTCCAAGAGGTTGCCGTCAGAGAGGGAAACATGATATGCACAAGCATACCCCAAAACAAGGCATGATGAGTGCCAGGAAGGGGCGGGCAGCTGGGATCCGGTCGTGTTAGAATTGCTTGCAGGTGGAAGATGTCCTTCCTGGTCTGAGCCAAATGAAAACGTGAGTTAACAAACATTTGTTCGTTTGTTGTCTGTCCAGCATTGTTTTTCCTTTTTTCTGGCAACAGAAACCTCCTTTTACCTTGGAGGACTCCCCATCTCTTCTGCATGTGGCTTAAGTGGCGTTGGCCTTTCTCTGGACAAGGAGTGGCATCCATTTAGACTAAGCAGACTCGGTTCTCTAAAATTTGGAACTTGAACCCAGAGTTTCTGAGATAGGAAACTACTGGACCTGATTAATTTTAATGGTGAGATTCTAAAAACACTGCACTTGTTCTCCTGTGGCCTGGATCCAGGTGTCTACCCTTCATAGGGCCAGATTCTTTGCTCTTTCCTTCTGTTTTTCTCAGCAGATTTCTTGTTTATTCAGGTAACAAGAGTTGGGATCTGTTGCTTGAAGCCAAAGAATCCTAACTGACAGATGCAGAAAGCGAGAAAGCAGAAGACTTATTCAGAGTACATTCACAGCCTGTGTTTGACTAGACTGCCATATTCTGGTACAGGGAAAGATGGAGATAAGGCTATATAAATAAGACAAGAATTAAGGAACGTACGTGCTTTGGGAGGTAATGGGTTCCTTGTTACCAGAGGTGTTCTGGTGTTTGGTAGATGTTACTTAGGACATTCAAGCATTAGATAAAACAACCTTGAAGTTCATTTTCAACCTAAAATTCTAAAACTCTTGTTAGTCATCTGTTGGCAGTGACTAAGCCCGATAACCTACATCCTGGCAACCCAGCACAGTGATAACACATAATGATGAAGAACACACAGGTAGGAGTTATCCCAGGACTGCCTGTGGTACCTGTAACAGGCACCTCAACTGTTAAAGAATCTCAGCTCTAAACATGTAAACCACACCATAGGATTTGGCCAACTGCACATCTACTTGAAGAAATATAATTTTGTTTTCCCTACATGAGGCAATAATTTGTAAGTCATATGCATTGCAATAGGCTCTTAAAACAGCAGTTGCTATAATAAAAAATTCAACTTATGGGAAATTTCAACCATGTTTCTGCACAGTTCTTTCATTCCCAGTGGGGTTTGGCTGGGGCCTTGAGAAAGAAGGAAAATTTCATAGTAGTAGTCATTTAAAACCAAGCTGTTAAGAGCATAGTCATGAATGAGGTTGGGGTGAGAAGCAGGAAATATTGTGATGAATTTATGATTGATTTCAGTGCCTTCAATTCTCAAAGAGTGTTTAAAAATTTTTTTCCCCTGGATATCAACTTACTTATCCACAAAGGTTATTGTGGTGCACTCCTGGACTGAGAAAGAAAAACATTGCAAGGGCCTATTTTGGGCCATGAAGGCGCCTAGTGATGGCTTATATTTGCATTCACATTCTACAGTTCATAATCACCTGCCCAAGGTGATCAGGAACAAACAATTCTTTGTTTTAGCACATTAGTGAGGACACACACAAATATATAATTTCTTAAGTTTGTATCAAGACGGCCGGCTACACAGCAAGCACATAGGCCTGGGCGTTTGCTGTATGCTAACTGTGGCACGAGTTAAAATTTGGTGGGACATCTTGGCTTCTGGAACTTATTGAACATGTAAAAATGACAAAGAGCATGGAGCTAGTGTCAATATTTATTCAATGAACATTTATTGAGCACATATCATATGCTAGATTGATAAATAAACATGGTCCCTCCTGTTGAACAACTTAATCCTGCTGAAAAGACCAATACCCATAGACAACTAATTATAGTTAAAGGTGGTTAGAAATGCACGTGTAGAGTCTGAGAAGCAATTGTTATCAATCATTCTTTTTGCTTCGTGCAAAGGTGGGTGCTTTGATGATGTCTAATGGGAACTGAAATTGTGTGGAATTCACAGAGAGAAGGTGGAAAAGAGTACCGTAAACAGAAGGAATAAAATGAGCAAAGTCTTGGACGTATAACCATGTGTGACTTCTTTAAAGTATGATGGGTAATCCAGAGTCTTTCTACTCAAAGCATAGTCACCAGACAAGCAGCATTGTCACTACCTGGGGATTTTGTTAAAAGGCAGATCCTTATTTAGTACATCTGGGGAGCGGCCCATGATTCTGCATTTCTTACAAGTTCCTGGATGATGCTGATGCTGATGGTCCATATACACACCCTGAGTAGCAAGGAATTAGAGCATCTGAGCATAAGGTGTATGATGTGGAGTGACAGGACCCAGGCTGTGACTGTCGCCCATTGCCATTCTGAGGAATGTGGAACTGATCCTGTAGGCAGTGTGCTTGGCGTCAGGACACCTGAGTTCTATTTTTACCTCTATAATTCTCTCCCTTTATCCATAGGCATCATTTCATAAGACTGTTAATTATTGTCACTCACCTTGACTACTTCAAATTCCCTGGTTAAGAGGTAGTATTGAAGGGCTATGAGTATGCTTGTGCTTGGGAGGTTGGAGGGAACTCAGAGAAATGACAAAAACAAACACCATAAAGTGTCAAGATACAAAGCAGATGGCCTGTGTCCCAGCACACTTGACACAGCGCCCAAACCTGCTGGAACAACTGTTCACTCAGTCATTCGACCCTGTGCCTAGCTCTACGTGTAAGTACTGGGGGCCTTGGAAGGCAGGCAGTTGGTGGTGAGATGGTGAGGACCGTTTTGACCTGTATTTGAACCCAGACTTCCATGGAGAGCAGCTTCCTTTAACCAGATACCTCTGAGACAGAGCAAAAGAAAAAGCAGGATCTGGGTTATATGTAGGATTTGAATAATTGTAGGATAAGAGTTCAATATAGGGGACTGATGAAATGTCACGGAAATGTGATAGTTCACAAATGAGGCACACAGTTATGGGCGAACCGCAGCCTAAACATGTACTTTCTGAGCACAGTCAGAACAGCGCCAGAGGTCATCTAGATATGGCCCGATGCACTTGACACCTACCTGGCCCAACTTACAATCTTGTTTTTTTTTTTAAGATTTTATTTTTATTTATTTTTTAGAGAGAGGGGAAGGGAGGGAGACAGAGAAGGAGAGAAACATCAATGTGTGGTTGCCTCTCACATGGCCCTCACGGGGACCTGGCCTGCAACCCAGGCATGTGCCCTGACTGGGAATCGAACTGGGACCCTTTGGTTCCCAGCCCGCGCTCAATCCACTGAGCTACACCAGCCAGGGCCCAATTTACAATCTTAATGGTACCTAGGTGGATGAGATTTCCTCTTCTTCCTCTCCTCCTCCTCCTTCTTCTCATTATTATTATTATTATCTTTTAGCCTAAGATGGAAAGGACCTGAAAGTTTGCCAGAAAATAGGTAGCTAGCTAATAGGAAGAGAAATGTAAAAGTGATTGGGATTCCCCCTACCCATCACTTCCGTCACACAAAATAGAAAAGTGTGAAAGGAATAAAGACTAAACTCCTTTACCTTGTGAGAGGCCTCCCATTCACTCATTAGGCCAGGTATTTTTCACTGGATATCACACTTAATGCTCAAATTGCCTAATAATCAGCTGCCATTACTAATATTTTATGGTTAAGTAAGTTGCGATTGAGAAAAGTAAAAGTAGCTTGCCCAAGATTTCCCCGCTTGTTAGTGTCAGAGTCCAGTTAGAACTTAGGTCTCTCCGGCTGCCTATGCTACCTGCCTTCTGGTACAGTGGCAATCAGTGCCAGGGACTTCTATTTATATCGAAAGACTATGATCCAAAATTAATGATTTTAGGAGTAAGTCAAGGTCCCTGTACTAGTGGACCTAATGAAGTCAGTTGTACCAGGGATGAGAGAAATTCTCAGTGAATTCCTGAACAATTTTTTAAAGAATTCATTAATTAATTGATTGATTTAAAAGAAAGAGAGAGAGGAATATTGATTTGTTGTTTCACCCATCCATGTACTCACTGATCAACTCATGTACGTGCCCTGACCAGGAATGGAACCCACGATCATGCTGTATCAGTACAGTACTCCAACCAACTGAGCCCCCAAGCCAGGGCCTGAAAATTATTCTTTTTTTTTAATCTTTACCTGAGGACATGCCTGTTGATTGTAGACAGAGGGGGAGGGAGGGAGAGAGAGGAAAAGAAACATCGATTGGTTCCCCTCTGTACGTGCCCCAACTGGGGACTGAACCCACAACCTAGGCATGTGCCCTGACCAGGAATTGAACCCATGACCCTTTGGTTTACAGGTTGACACTAGAACCAACTGAGCCACATGGGCCAGGGCCTGAAAAATATTCTTTTTCTTTTTTAAAAAAGATTGTATTTATTTATTTTTAGAGAAAGGGGAAGAGAAGGAGAAAGAGAGGGAGAGAAACATTAGTGTGTGGTTGCCTCTTACACACCCCTACTGGGGACCTGGCCTGTAACCCAGGCTTATACCCTGACTGGGAATTGAACTGGTGACCCTTTGGTTCACAGGCCTGTGGTCAATCCACTGGGCTACACCAGCCAGGGCAAAATATTCATAATGAGAAGGGAAAATGCCATCTTGACCCCCATAGGAATTTTTATCCCCTTATGAAAAGATAAGACTTGGTAGTGTCCACAGTGTCTTAAATGCTAAGGAAGACATGTTCAGTCAACCCTCTAGGAATAGAGAATTCTTTATTAGAGAAGCTTTTACAAAAGGATTGGAGATGGCTTGTAAAACTCTCATTAGAAATCTGGAAAATTAAGCTGATTCCAAAATCTGGAGCCTTAGACTACAGCCTTCTTTTCTGGGAAGGCTCTAAATAGATGTTTAGAGAAGGGTAAATTAAGCCCCTGGCACAGAGTATTTTCCTATTTTATTTGGAAAAGGTATGATGGTCCGTTGGGCAGTGAAACCTGAAGTAGGGGTGTGATCCTAGAGGCTATCTGTGAAGCTCTGAGAAGGCTCGGATACAGTGTAGTCTGGTAAAGAAAAACAAAGAAACAGACCGAAATAGCTACAGAGCAAATAGACCTGATTTTTAAATTTTCAGTTCAACCACTTAGTACCGCGTCAGTGTGAACAAGTTATTTAAGCTCTCTGAGCATCCATTTCCCCAGCTACGAAATGAGACTAACAACGCCTGCGTTTCGTGGGGGATAAACGGGATGATGTCTATGCAAGGAGCCCAGCGCGATGTCCAGCATCTCAGGGAGGCTCAGAGCATGGTGCTGCAGTGAAAGATTATTTATCCGGGAGGTTGAACTGTGAAGTAGAGAAACAGTGAAATTAAGAAGTGGCTCTAAAAGGATTTTTAAAAAAGATCACCCATTAAAAAATTAAAAGCACCGTAAACTGAATGAAGAATGCTTTGTTATGAACTTTTGGTTGAGGTGATGGTGTGGTGTGGAGGGTTGATCTATGAGACACGCACAGCAGATGATACCACTAATGCATGGAGACCCTGGGTACTTACCCCGAGAGCTGGCCCTTGCTGACTAATCTGTTTTAATGGGTAACACCTGTTTTAAAGCTTGAACTTGCTAGCGGGCAAGCATGTATAAGAAATGAATTTGCATTTGCTCCACAACACATGGATGCAGGAAACCTCACTTATTTAATTTTTCTAAATTAAGTTATATTTGGCTTCTTGGCAGTCACCTCCCAGGGATGGTAATTTGACCAACATTAGTTGTCCATGGTGGGCATCTCCACACCCCTTGGTTTGTATAAGACCTCTCTACCTGCTGTGGACTGAATGTCTGTGTTCCCCCCAAATTCACATGTTGAAATCCTACCCCCAAGGTGATGGTATTAGGAGGTGGGGTCTTTGGTGATTAGATCATGAGGGTGGGGCCTCCATGAATGGGACTAATATACCTGTAAAAGAGACTCCAGAATGTTCTCTCACCCTTTCTGCCATGTGAAGACACAGCAAGAAGAACCAGGAAGTGGGCCCTCAGCAGACACTGAATGTGCCAGCACCTTGATCTTGGACTTCCCAGTCTCCAGAACTGTGAGAAGTAAACTGTTGTTTATACCCAGACTGTGGTATTCTGTTACAGCAGCCTAAACAGACTAAGACACTACTCAAAGTGTGGTCCTCAGAAGCTTGTTAGTAATATGGAATCTTGGGTCCTACCCCAGATTAGAATCAGAATTTGCATTTTAACAAGAGCTTGGGAAACAATGATGTGAGAGACTTGGAGGCCTATGCAGTCCCCAAAACTTAAGGGCCTATTGGTCTTCAGATCTTCACGATGATTGCTGTAATAATTGGTGTCCAGTCTTTTGAGGTTGATTGGAAGGTAGGCGTTTCACCTTCCTCTGGGCTTGAATTGCTCCATTACTGGAACCTGCATGGGCAGGTCTCTGCCACTCTCAAGGCACCACCATCCATTTCCCGCCCTCTGAGAACCATCACACCCTAGACACTCAGGGCCAACAATCTTCTCCCACGTCACCATTCCTGTTCCTAAGGAAGGAGGGAGGGAGGGAGCGCCCAGGCGGGGCCGACACAGGCTAGTTTCTCAGCAACCTGCCAGACACACTTTCTTTTCTGCTGTGAAATGGGTTTCAGGTGCGGTTGGCCAGTGACTTCTCTTACGAGGAGGACACCCGGTTCTAGTAGTGAACTAGTGGCTTCCCTATAACATGGAGAAACACTAGAGGAAGTCAGTGCTGATGAAGGCTGAAGCTGGACCAGGGAGACTGGGGCCTTGGCTGTGTTTTTGTCCAATGAAAAAATCCAGGTGTGGTGGGCCACTGGAACCCTTTCTCAAGGCCCGAGATAGGCTCTTTAACACGGGACTTCAGTTCATCTGGATTCTTTCCTCCTCCCAGAACAAACAAACAACTAAGAATTTCCAGGACATTTTAATTACTTATTGTGAAATGGCAACAGAAAATTTGGAATTACGGTGATTCAGGAAATTCAAAATCTGAGCCTTTTTGCGGGGGGGCGGGGGGCGGTTGGTAATTAATGTTTTGGGAAAAATAATTTGATTAGAACCCCTAATCCACTTTTACTGTAAATTAAAATAACAAAACAGATGCTGTCACTGTAGTGTTTAACTGACTAAGCTTTTGGGAATTCATTTGTTGTTACGAGGTAGCACATCTTAAAGGAAAAGAAAAAAACATCACCACAAGAACTTAGCATGAAATAAGTTTCAAGAGAAATATTCATTAGGTCCCAGGTTTTATTATATTTTTGCAAATACTAATGACATCAGCTTGAGCCAAATCTCGGGTGAATTGTGCCCAAATTTGCCCTGGTCAGTCTCTCCTGACCTTTCGTTCCTATAATTAGAATCATTGCTTACAGCACTATTAGCTAAGGAGAACTAAATTTCGATAGAGTCATTTTGAAATTCCTGTTAAATTGGGTGCAGTCAGGTTCTCCTGTGAGCTCACAAGACTTCAGCTCCAGGGGGAAGGCTGTTTCTCATTTAAACATCGTCCAACTGAGAAGGATGATTGGAAGGCTCCTGAGTTTTGCATGTGTCAGCACAGTGGAAGCTTAGTCATGCAAATCCCTATTACTTAGCATGTCCCTAGCCCAGAAATACGGAACTGTGTTTCCATATTTCATCTGTGTTTGTAGTTGAAAGCATGCCTTCTATTATGCTTTTAAAGAACAGATGTCAGGACAATGTTTAAAGCACATAACCCGAGTACGGAAAAATGTTTTTTCTGCTTTGAAAAAAAAAAAGAATCCGCAATAATGAATTCAGTCTGCCTGTTTGTTGAGAGACTTTCCAGGTTCTACCCTTTAAATATTACCCTCATACCGCCAAAGAGAGCCAAAGCCATCTTCAACTAACAGTTTCCTTTGTAGACTCACCAAGACAGCAATATATGTCAGTTTTTCAAGGATCGAAACTCGCTTAGAACTTCAGGGCTCTGCGTTACGTTCTCATTTATTGAGCAAACAGCACATGAGGGAAACAGTAATGGACATGCTTACTTTGAAGACCTAGATGGGGATGAACCAGAGGCAAGTTAGTTCTCAGGAAAAATCTGCTGTAGGGGCAGTGAGGGTGTGAAGAGAGATGAATGCAGAGGACGCACCATTTCTCCGGGGGAAATGGTTGGTGAATTGGCAGGAACTGAATGGGCAGTGGGGGGAACAGATGGTCCAGGGTCAGGAATCATGTTTGATTCTGTGTTGGGTGGTGATGCAGGGTACTCACACAGGGAAACCAAGCGGCTGGCGGCAGAGCACACACAACAGGAGGGTGTATAAAGGTCACGGCCTATTTGCCGATACAGGGCAACCATTTGCAGCCATTTGTCTGAATATAATGCATGGTAAGTTTGGAACAGCTCCCAGTAAGAGAAGGTGAGGTTCCTCACCTTATTTCACAAGATAGTTTCGGGAAGGACGGGGAGGTAACAGGCCAGTAAACTACAGTCAAAAGCATGGAGCTGAAAAAGACTTTTGAGATTGACTAGAACAGTTCCCTGTTTTGGAGGTGAGGAATTAAAGCTTAGTTTAAAAGGTAGGTTATTAAGGGTCCCAGAGCCTCACTTTGTGATATGTAAATCAAAAGTTTCCATTAGAAGGCAATCATATTGCTAATGCAGCCACAGACCCTGAGTCAACCCAGGTCACTCCACTCTGTGGTATCCACATTTTATATCTCTTAGGACTGTTTTGTAAATTGGTATTCACCCATAACAGGGGCCAGGAAGACAGACAAGATGTGGTCTATAAGGTATGAGGCCATAAAGAAGCAAATGTTAATAATTTTAGAAAGAGGCTCTAGAATCTATTTTCTGATTTATCTGCGTAGTGAGTGGGTGCCAGGTTTGGGAGAAAAGTTATGAGAAGGAGCAAACACAAGTTTGGTGCAGGAACTGAGGACCTGTGCCCTTAATTATTCTTTCACAAGCAGAATCTATAGGATGCACATGAGAATATGATTATGGAATTCCTCTATCTAGAAAAACAAAGTAGCAAGATCTTTGGGTGCTTCTCACAGTTCTTTTTTTTTTTTTTTTTTAAAGATTTTATTTATTTGTTTTTAGAGAGAGGAGAAGGAGGGAGAAAGAGAGGGAGAAACAGCAATGTATGGTCACCTCTCACGTGGCCCCCACTAGGGACCTGGCCCGCAACCCAGGCATGTGCCCCGACTGGGAGTCGAACTGGGACCCTTTGGTTCCCAGCCCGCACCCAAGCCACTGAGCCGTACCAGCCAGGGCTCACAGTTCTTTATGAAGGACTCCCTAAACGAATCCCCGACTTGGTAGAGACTCGTTTCAGGAGCAAGCTTCACAGAAGTAGGAGGTGTGCAGGGCAGGAAACTAATGGGCAGTGAGAAATGCACCCGGTTGGCAGCACAGCCATTTTTGCTTCTGTGGTGTCTTCTCTAGACCATTCACTCATTCAGCAAGAAAGTATAACATTCGCAGCATCTCGAGCACTTCACAGCGACGGGGTGTTCAAGGTACGTCCCTGCCCTTATGAGACTTATGCTCTATAGAGAATCCAAAACATGCATTTGGAGTGCTTGGGAAATAATTACAAGGTAACTCAACTCACGATTTCCCCTCCTCTGAGGTAAAAGATCAAAAGGGCTGTGTTACAACGGGTCATCATGTTGGTGCCTGTACAAATTGCTCAAGGTGCTCTGGAAGCATTTGGACTGGAGGTGAAGAGGGGCCAGGACTAGGTTTCAGGAGCTCTTGACTTTCCCAGTCCCTCCCCGGCATCTGTTTCCTCACCAGGAGCCTGGGAATTACAGTGCTGGCTGTCTGACTCACCAGGATGTTGTAAAGATGGGGAGACATAGTCTGTCCTGCACTTTCCGCCCTTTGACAGAAAGGCTCTTCTGGAGATGAATAGAGGGTGTTAGTGCTGAAGATAGCAGTTTCGATTTGCATTTCCATATGCTAGACAACCTAATCCACCCTGTCTAAACATGGAAATCCCATAACTCTGCCCAACTCATCACTCCATTAATCCACTTAACCCCTGGCCAATACACAATCTAAATATTTAATCTTGTCTATTTGTTATCTGTGTTTATTCCATGTTAATTCATGGTCTGAATCTCCTCTCTGTTTATCTACATTGGTGGAATCTAACTTCAGCTAGGAGTACTGCAAAGAGGGGAGGGAGGGTTTCTCATCTACTTCTTTCTTTTCTGGCAGCCAGTATTGAACTTAGCACATAGTAGGTGCTTACCAATTGTTTGGTGTTGAAGGGCAAGAGGCTGTCAGGGTAATTGGTCTTTTTTTTGTTTGTTTGTTATCAGCAGAGGGATCTTTTATTACTGTTATTGAAGAATCCTACTGTTTTAAACGCCCACCACAGTGCCTGGCACTTAGTGAGTATTCAGTGGGAAGTTTGATGAATCATCTTTGGTCCTTCTATGGGAGCAGCAGAATATAAAAAAGAAGGACTGCTCTAGCAGGCAGGAGACTTGGAATCTGTCTTTGGTTTGCAATAAGCTGGTGTATGAGGTTGATCACGTCCTTTAAAGCCTTTAGGCCTCAGTTTCCCATCTGTCACCTGGACAGAGGGGAATAGGTGAACTCAGAACTGCTTTGACGCTAAGGCTTTGTCTAGGAGCATGTCTGGGGGTCATGGTTATAAGGAGAAGCAAGAGGGGGAGTCACCAAGTGTTGTAATGAGCCCTTCTTCCCACCACTGGCACTCAGGGATCGGGGGACTGGGCAGGAAAAGGGGGTGCCTGTTCTCTTCTGAGCCTCCCACTCACTGTCTGTCCCTCACAGTCTGGGCCCAGGACTCCAGACATCTGCTCATTCCATCTGCATCAGCTAATGTTTACCCAGCGCCCCTGGATGCCTGGGCCTGGAGTCACCTGGGGGAGGGCAAGCATGGAGGGGGCTGGAGTGGGTCTTGATTACACCAAAGTCTCCATATGGACGGTGGGAGGTAGAAGGAGAATGAAGGAGATCCTAATTTATTGCTCAGTCATGTTTATTTTCACTCTGGGCTGGTTTGGGGCATTTTTCTTAATGTATTAGGGTCACAATTTTATTGACTACAAGGATGCTTGAATGCTGTGTGTGTATATGAATGTGTGTGTGTGAGAGAGAGAGAAGAGGAGAGAGGGATAGTCTCTTTTACTTTCTTATAAAATTTTTTCCAGTACAATTTTGATTTTTTAACCTAAATAATTAGCCCTCCTAGCTAAACTGATTTCCTTCTCACAGATCACTACACCAATCATCATCCTATCGTGATTAGTTTAATTTGCCTAGATCAAAAATTAGGACCTGATTTAGCTATTTTTAAAAGACTTCCTCATCGTCTACTTTCCTCCAGGAATCTACACTGCTGGGTTCCTCTGTGGTCTTTAAAAATAACAGTACTGACCCTGGCGGGGATGGCTCAGTTGGTTAGAGCATTGTCCCAATATGCCAAGGTTGCCGCCGGGCACGTACAAGAACCAACCAGTGAGTGCATAAATAAGGGGAACAGCAAATTGATGCTTCTTTCTCTCCTACTTTCTCTCTCTCTCCCTCCCTCCCTCCCTGCCTTCTTCTCTCTCTCTCTGTCTCTCTCTCTCTGTCTCTCTCTCTCTCTCTCACACACACACCAATTAAAAGAAAAAAATAATAACAGTACTAGCTACTATTTATTAAGCACTGCACCAAGGCCTCATGTTAAGTAGTTTGCATAACTTGATGTGGGAAATATCTTCATTTTTCAGATGAGGAAAATGAGGTTCAGAGAATGTAACTGGGATTAAAATACAATTTTGATGGATGTGTTCCTCTCCTGAAAATTGAGCCCTGAGAAAATGGGATTTAAAGCAAGTTTTGGAGAGCCAAGGCAGAGTGAAATGCGACTGAGCTGAGAGTGGCACAATTGGCAGGCAATATTAGGGCTCCATGCTCTTAGGAATAAAGGCAGCAAAATAGGAGGAAAATGTTGCCAGCAAAGAAGGGATTTTAATGCTCCACTCTTTCCCTCGGCTATGCCTAGTGATTGGTAGAGTCAACTCAGGTTTTGGTAAACATTTATTACTGTTGCTGCCCTATGCATCTTTCAACATTGGAAAACTTATCCTCCAGAGCGTGCAACTCTTGATTGTGTTTTAGTTAATTTATCCACAGTGTTAAGGCCCTGTGCTAGGGACAGTAATTGCAAAGATGAGTAAGGCACATTCCTTGCCATCCAGCGGTTCACACTTCAACTTCTCAAGGTTCCTTAGCAACTGGCTGGATTCAGAACACAGAGCCCAGTCATGGGTGTGCAGCCGCCTGTCCTCAGTGAATCTCAGGCTACATGAGAGACATAACCCAATTTTCTTTCTAAGCACGGAGTTCTGGCCCTAGCCAGCTAGTTCAGTTGGTTAGAGCATCGTCCCAATACTGCAAGGTTGTGGTTCAATCCCTGGTCAGGGCACATACAAGAATCAACCAGTGAATGCATAATAAGCAGAACAACAAATCAGTGTTTCTCTTTCTTTCCCTCCTTTCCGTTCTTTCTCCTTCTCTCTCTCTCTAAAAAAAAAAAAAAAAAAAAAAAAAAAAAAAAAAAAAAAAAAAAAAAAAATCAATAAATAAAGATGTCAAAGTTTTCTAAGTCTTGAACTGTTTTCCTGATTTTTTTTTTCTCTGCTATTGATTTTTTCCTTCTGACTTCTTGGAAAGAGCAGAAGGGGGAAAAGAATGTTAGGGATAGCAATTTTAGGGGGAAAGAGATGTGGCTATATGCATAGCCAGGGGATATATTGAATGCTTAAATTAAAATGATTCTGAAACATTGGCCAAAATATCTCTTCTTATTTGTAGTAGTATATTTTATTTTTCACACTTGAATTTTAACAAGAAAGGTGAGGATGATTTAACTTTTGTTTAAAGATCATTTATATGAGGGGTAATGTTGCATTATCCCTATATATAAGTATGTACAGAATGGTTCACTATGAGTGGTCTTAAAAACTGATCCTAAGACATTGGTTGGAAGTTTATTTAGATTGTAGTTAGGTGTTTCTTTCAATTTTGTGTATATGGAGATAGTCTGGGGGGACAGTTGGCCAGAAAACGCTGACCCATATTTCTTCCTGTATAGACCCTGCTAAGAGACCATGCAGAGACTCCTTAGCAACATCAGAGCACATGGCTTAATGAGAGTAGGAACTTGGGGTTCATTTAAGAAATATTGATGAAGGAGCTGCTATGTAACAGACATGGTAGGTTCTTGAGAAATCATTGAACAATTGTTTGGTTGAATGGCACGTTTTCCTCTTCAGTCTGTCCATTGATGAGAGGTAAAGTGGAAAGTAGGATTAGGTCAGTGATTAGTTTCTACGAGTAACTGTCACACTGTACTTTTGAGAACTCTGGGCCTGCTTCTTTGATTGTTCTTTCTTTGAAGTGCAGAAAGAATTTTTTTCAAATACATTTTACATTCAATATTATTTTGCATTAGTTTCAGGTACATAGCATAGTGGTTAGACAATTGTGTGCTTATCTCTGGGCCTATTTAAAGACAGCAGGGGGCTTGCGGGAGGCAACTGATCGCTGTTTCTCTCCCTCTTTCTCCCTCTTTTCCCCTCTTTCTAAAAACAAATAAATAAAATCTTTTAAAAAAGTCGTAAACATTCTCAATGTAGTGAATTCTTCATCTATTTTGCAACTTGAGAATCAGAGATTGGATAAATAGGTAAGATTCTAACGGCAGGCAATGGAAATAGAAAACATGACCTTGAGTCCCTAATTCCGTGTGAGCAATTATCTCTTTGGCAGTTCTGCAATAGATTTTCTGTGATGGGAGAATCAGTTTAGATACAGATTTAGCAAATGGCAAATTAGGGGTTACATTTGGAGTTCTTGAGAAAATTTGACATTATTAACGTAACATCCTTTTTTGAAGTGGATGTCTTTAGGGAAGGGACACATATTATCTCATACTCTCAAAATTATCTTTGAGGGTGAGGTGTTCCATTTGCATCACTTATTGCCATCATTATGACTCATGACAGTGTCAGGGAGAAACTGAGGCCCTGCCCTCAGATGGCGTGTCTGGGGCCACACAGGTAAAGGAGGCTCGAGGCTCATCCTTTGCGTGAAGACGCGGAGGCCTAGATGGGAGGCAACTTAAGCACTTACATCTTAAGAGTCACAGACAGATTAGAGTAATGGCCCTCAAGTTTTATGAGGGTGAGGACCACTTGTTAATATCAAAGAATTTAATGAGCCTTGTGTGATAGTTGCTATACTTTTAATTATCTTGTTGCCGGAAACTACTTGGTATAAGTCTGCATTTGCCATCTCCTTCTTATTACCCCCTGGGAACAGTGACCTACAGGGTAGGAAGGAGCCACTGGAGAGGAGCGAGGATCCCTGGATTTGAGGTGCCCCACTGGGACACTAACACTCCAACATTCCTGCTTTCAGCTGCTTCTGTTTGCTTTTCCTACACGCTTTGCTCTGAGAGTCTGGAATTAGGACGATGAGAGTGAGTTTTCTAAGGAAGCCTCCTGTTTTGAGCATCTGAAGCTAGCCTCCAGGCAAACTCCAGGGGGGTCAATCACACCACATATTCTTGTTCCTGCTTAAGTTCCTAGCGAGACACTTTTGATGATGAATTTGATCTCCTTTGTCGTAGTGAACTTGGAGATAATTGTTGGCAAGCTGTATCTTGCCAACTTATCTTCTGAAATAAATTATGCAGAAATATAAATTAGTTCCCAGACCTGACAACAAATTATTTCCCCCTCTTAGCTATGTTTTCTAAATTTCCTAAACCATGTTCAGTGCATTTGTATAATAAAAATAAATTTTATTTTTTAAATCAGTTTTATTTATTTATTTTTAATTTATTGATTTTAGAGAGAGAGGGGGAGGGAGAGAAAGAGAGAGAGAGAGAGAGAGACAGAGAGGCTGACTTTTTTTTTTTTTTTAAATTTTATTTATTTATTTTTAGAGAGAGGAGAAGGGAGGGAAACAGAGAGGGAGAGAAACAGCAATGCATGGTTGCCTCTCACATGGCCCTCACTGGGGACCTGGCCCGCAACCCAGGCATGTGCCCTGACGGGGAATCGAACCGGGACCGTCTGGTTCCCAGCCTGCGCTCAATCCACTGAGCTACACCAGCCAGGGCTGAGGCTGACTTTTTGTTCCAGGTTCCATTTATGAATTCTTTGGTTGATTCTTGTATGTGTTCTGACTGGGGATTGAACCCACAACCTTGGCATATGGGGACAATGTTCTAACAAACTGAGCTACCTGGCTAGGCATAACAATGAATTTTAAAGTATATCAACTTTAATTTCTCTGCTTGGAAATCCGTTTATTTTTTTTTCATTCTTTTCTTCTTTGCTGACTAATAGACGTAAGCATGCTACTAATTATGTTGCTGTGTGAGACTACAGCGGTCTGGAGAAGGGTCGTCTGCCCTTAGGGTGTGTTTGCGTCTAATGGGATAAGACTGGAGAACATGTCTGTGGGTTGGTGGCTGTTTTGGAAACTGTCTACCACACTGATCTGAATTGTGTATAAGAACAATAATTTTCCAGGCAGGCTTTTTGTTGCTGTTACTGTTATTGCCTGTCAAGCTCAGTCGTGGCTCGGTGTGAGCTCTGCCTCGATAAGAGCGGTGGGCAATTGGGATAGAACCGGGGACGCTTCACCTCTGCTCTGCTGGCTCTGTGGGAGGCTAGGGGCTTGTGTGGCACCAACATGGTCGTCAGAAGTGAAATTTCACCCATGTGATACAGATGCTCTACCCGAGCTAGGCTGGCTTTTCTCTCTGTGAAGGATAAATTGAGCTGTTTATTCTTCTGCTGTTTATTAGCTCTGCCTGACCTGATTTCCATCACCCAGAACATGGAAACTTGGTGTCTAAAGTTCTCCGGCTGAGGAATCCCCATGTCCTGAAATAAACATTATTTCACACGAGTCTCATTTCGTTTGATTTATAGCGCTTCAGAGCGGAGCACAGAGGGAGAAAGAGAGAAATGCCAGTGAATTTACTCTGTAGGCCAAGCTCTGTCTACAGTGGCCTTTTCCAGACAGGTCAGGGCTTTGATTGTCCAGCTGTCCAGTCTCCTTAGAAAAAATACTTGCAATCTAAAAAGGGGTTAGAATCAGAGAAGGCTCCCAAGTATCTGGCACTAGTATCTGACCTAAGTCATAACTGGTTATTCACTGACATAACTAACATGAGTATCTGTAGGTCTCATTGGCTTATGGGTATAGAGGACACCCTGCCGGCTCAGTTGCCCTGACCTGCCTCACAGCAAAAGTGGCCACTTCACCTGCAGGGTACCAAGGAGGCAGCAACTTGAGGATATCTCGGGCCATTGCCATTCCCCACACTCCTCAGCCTCCGGATTTGTCTGGAGAATATGGCACACTTATGGAAAGGCAGGATGACTTAGTGATTAAAAGCACAGCCCTGTTTTAGTCCCAGCCCTGCTACTTACTAGCTCTGTGAACTTGGGCAGTTCACTCTCTTTGTATGTATTTCCTCCTCTGTTATTGAACACTTTCAGTGACACGTGTTGTTGAATACTATCCGCTACAGTTCCAGGTTTCTGGTGATCCTTTCTGTCCCATCGGTAGAGAAATGACTTTTGCTTTCTTGTGGTTTTCTTTAGGGGGCTCCCACAGCAGAGTGGCCAGGGTCCAGATGATTCAGCTGTCTTAGCTTTTCCCCATCTAGGTCAGCACGGCCCAGTATGGCAGCCACCAGCCACATGCGGCTGCTGAGCACTTGAAATGAGGCTAGTCTGATCTGACATGCGCTGTGAGTATAAAATGAATGTTGGAATGTCAAAACAAAGTATGAGAGAAATAATGCAAAATACCTTATCAATGATCATGTTGAAATGATATATTTTAAATATGTTGGGTTAAAGAAAATATATCATTAAAATTAATTTCCCCAACAGTGTGGTGGTTGGAGGGGGAAGGGGAGTATAGAAGGGATAAATGGTAATAGAAAAAAATACAATACAAAATTAATATCCCTTATTTCTTAAAATTTTTTTTTAATTTATTGATTTTGAGAGACAGAGAGAGGAAGTAGGAGGGGGGAGAGAGAGAGAGAGATCAGTTTGTTGTCCCACTTATTTAGGCATTCATTGGTTGCTTCTTATACGTGCCCTGACTGGAGATTGAACCCGAAACCTTGGTATATCAGGACTACACTCTAACCAACTGAGCTACCAGCAAGGGCTATTTCCCCTATTTCTTTCTTTCTATTTTTATTCATTTAAAATTTTATTCTTTAATTAGCAACCTTGGGACAAAGTCACATCAAGACAGAGGCAAATGCAGAGACCCACAGCAAGCTGTTTCCCTCGTCGCGCTGGAGCACAATCTACACCGTGCCAGACCCACTCCAGCGCTGGCCACAGCTGCCGGCCACAGCTGCTAGCCACACCCTGGCCACAGCTGCTGGCCACACCCAGGTGCGTTGGTTGCAAACTGGCCTCACTTCATGGAAGGTCTAGCTTGAAAGCACTCATGGCTTCCTCAAGTCTGAGGATGCCTCTTTGCTGCTTCAGGCAGTGCCTCTCAGCCATGGACTGGAGCATCCACTTGGTTTGGAGCTTGTACATGTAATTGACATAAACCATGACATTAGGTTCGAGAATTCCAGAAACCAGCTCAAGCATGGCTTTGCTCACTTGCTCAATGTATAGAATTGGAGATCTGCCTGGGCCAAACAAGGCTTTCAGCAGCTGTGTCTGGCCCTGGAACACTGTGGGATCTTTCAAGTCCTCAGGAACTGCCACCCACGGTGGGATGTCTTTCTGTTTCAGCAGTGCCCTCATCTTGCACGCCTCCAAACGAAACTCACGCTCCGACTTAGGGTTGTCTAGAGCTGCAGTGGGCAAGAAAATCAAACTCCCTATTTCTTTAAAAAAATGCTTTAATGTGGCTACTAAAGTTTTTTTTTTTTTTAAAGATTTTATTTATTTATTTTTAGAGAGAGGGGCAGGGAGGGAGAAAGAGAGGGAAAGAAACAGCAATGTATGGTTGCCTCCCACATGGCCCCCACTGGGGACCTGGCCTGCAACCCAGGCATGTGCCCTGACTGGTAAAGTTTTTTTTTTTTGTGGCGGTGAAATACACGTAAGATAAAACTTACCATTTTAATCTTTTTTTTTTTTTAAGATTTTATTTATTAATTTTTAGAGAGAGGAGAAGGGAGGGAGAAACAGAGGGAGAAAGCAATGTATGGTTGCCTCTCACATGGCCCTCACTGGGACCTGGCCTGCAACCCAGGCATGTGGCCCGACTGGGAATCAAACTGGGACCCTTTGGTTCTCAGCCTGCGCTCAGTCCACTGAGCTACACCAGCCGGGTCTTATCATTTTAATCATTTTTAAGTGTACAGTTCAGTGGCAATTAAGTCCACTCACGTCGTTGTGCAACCATCATCTTCATCTCCAGAGCTTTTTCATCTTTCCGCGCTGGGACTCTGTACTATTTAAATGCTGACATTCCCCTCCCCCAGTTCCTGGTAACCACCATTCTATTTTCCACCTTTATGAATTTGACTATGCTAGGTACCCATATAAGAGGAATCATATAATACATTTGTCTTTTTGTGTCTGACTTATTACTTAGGATAACAACTTCGAGGTTTCTCTATTTTGTATCATGTGTCAGAATTTTCTTCCTTTCTAAGGCCGAATAACATTTCTGTGTGTGTGTGTGTGTGTGTGTGTGTGTGTGTACATACCGCGGTTTGTTTTTCCATGGACATTGGGTTGTTTCCACCTTGGGGCTATTGTAAATAATATAGAAAAATTTAAATTTCATAAACGGCTTGTATTGCACTTCTTTTGGGCAGTGCCATGCAAGGGTATTTATAAATTGCCAAAGGTGGCATTGGGGTGGCTCCCAATAAGTGCTTGGAAACACTGCTGTAATTTGCTCCTCGGGCCAACTGCACATCCAGTTGTCAGCCAGTCGTCTTCTTCCGTGCTCTCCTGGGGTCCTGCCCTTCTTTTGCAGTGTTGCTTCTCTTAGGCCCCTTTCTTCGTTTGCCTTTGTCTGCCCCAAACTTTGGTTTCTGTGGAAATTCTTAAGAAACACCGATCTCAATATAAGTAACTGCGAGTCCCTGGATAAGTAACTGTGAGTCCCTGGATTAGTAAGGAGGAGTTTATCTTCTTCCCCAGAGTCAGGACCCTGGCTTGACTCTGACCTGGCTGGGAATTTCGGCTGTGAGGCAGGAAGGGCAGAGTTCAACTTCATTCCATGTACAAGGAGACACACATTGGAGGCTGGGGACTTTCCCATGGGTACGAAGCTGGGATGTAAAGATGAGTATTTAGAGTCTTAGAACTGGAGTATTGCCTTTTTTAGATGGCAAATCAACCACAGGAGCTTATTATTATTATTTTACGTAAATCAATGTTACTTTGGGCTAAGGTTCTTCAGTTTCTGAAAATGCTTCATAGCCTTCTTTGGTCACAATTAAATGTGGTCAGAACAATGTGGGGAGCCCACTGTTGTTTCTTTCTTTCTTTTTTTTTTTAAGATGTTTATTTATTTATTTTTAGAGAGAGGGGAAGGGAGGGAGGAAGAGAGGGAGAGAAACATCAATGTGTGGTTGCCTCTTGCACATCCCCTGGAGACCTGGCCTGCAACCCAGGCATGTGCCCTGACTGGGAATTGAACCGGCGACCCTTTGGTTCGCAGGCCGGCGCTGAATCCACTGAGCTCCACCACCTAGGAGCCCAGTGTCATTTCTAATTGTTGTGAGGAAGAGGACTGACATACTGGTTCAGCCTGACAAGTCCTTTTTGATTTCAGGGACTTTTAGCAAGTAAACCTGCATTGCCCTTCTCCCCTGAATACATTACTAATATGAATGAAGAACTGCAGTCTGACCTAAATGTACCTCTCTTTAACTATGTAAGTATTTGTCATTTTTTAAAAATGCTTCAAGTATTTTGTTTGCCTAGCATCAGTACACAGTTTGGGCATGCACTCTCAATATCTGTGTAACTATGTGTTCTACTCTCAAATTGAATAACATATTAGGAGTTTTACTTTTAAATAGAATAAAGTAAATGCAATAGAAGTCTTACTATTTCTTTTCTGGGCCTCCGTGGATCATCTCGCACACATTCCAGGCTGCAGGTACTTTCCTCTGGAGTCAGCAACATGCTTTCTAAAGTGGGAGAATGTGAAATCCCAAGAGTGTAAGTAATTTGTTCTGCTCTTACCAGGTAGGGCAGAATTATTACTACAGCCGAAACTATCAGTCTACTTAAAACCAAAACCTGCAACAGAGTATCAGAAATATTGTAAATATTACGTAAGAATTATCCAAAGCTGGGGCTCTTCTCCAGATGAGTATTGCACTGGCAAAGTGACAAGATGTTGACAACATACAATGTTTTCACTGTATTTCTCAATGTATACATTCATTTACTATCATTAATAATCATCGCTGTATAAAAAGTTTCAGGTTGGCCGTGTGACAAACAATAAGACACCAAAGATTCTCTTTCAGACTGTGTTTGATGGCAAACACACAAATCGTGGGCCCACGTGGCAGGGTCCAGGCACATGGGTTACCTGCAAGACATTGGATACATAATCCCCACACGGAAGAAAACGCTTCAAACTTTCACATGTGTCTCTATCTGACATGAATTATTTATGCTTAAAAAAACAACAACAACAAGATATGACTCGCCTAGGAACGTTTCCAGCTTTCAGAAGTTTCTAGGTGTAGCCCTGAGCAGGGAGACCTCCCCAGAGCTGGACAGGCTCGGCTTAGGTGGCGAGTTACACAGCTGGAAGCGGCCTTTCCCTGCCACCCTCCCCGGCGAGTTGGGAGAATTAGTGTAATTAGAGCCTGTGCTTGTACAGCACTTTGACATTCTCAGATGAAAAGTGCTAGATGAGCGTAAAATTTTATAACTGTAATGGAATCCAAGCAAATAGCATTGTAATACATGGGTCTTGCTGCTGATACTGCGTTTAAGAGCTGCCTCTTCATTATCTCCTGTTTACTCTATGTGATGAACTGAGGTGATTAATAACAATGATAATAATTACCCCGATAGCATTTTATGCTTTCAAAGGGCTTTACAACTTGTTCATTATGTAATCTTTAATCTTCACAGTTGCTACTGTGCTAAGTCAGTATTGCTTGTTTGTTTAAAATTTTTCCATAGAAATGAAGACATCAGGAACAGAGAAGGAGGCTGAAGTTTTCAAGTTTGCACAGCACAGCGACGTGGAGCTGCTGGATTTCAATTTAGGAAGCTGGGATGTGTAATGAGTTAGAAAAGGAGATGAGGTGGGAGGGGGAGAAGAAAGGCTGAGGGAACAGTGGTTGGTTGCCATAGGGGCTGGGTGGCAGGTCACTGTGGTCTGGCCATGAGGAGCTGAAACAACAAAGGCAACTTGATTCAGAATTTGGAGGTTGAGGTTCCCACTTCAAAGTCCCCTCTGTGAAGGCCTGGGTGTTCCAGAGGAATTCTGTGTAGCCTGTGTTCATTCAGCTGCTACTTAATACCTGGTCAAGGTTGATCAAGGGGAGTAGGGCTTTATGTGGCAGCTAATTGGGTGCTATAAGGACCAGACCCTCAAACTGTAGTGTCAGCAACTGTGCATTGCATAATCAGCTTCTTCGAATGCCCGCTTGGGGATTAGACTGCATAAGCCAGTGCTGGAGGTATCTGCGAGACAAGCAGTGTGTCAATTACACTGTGGATGGCCAGATTTATGTGTTTTTTTGGCAGTGCCGCTGAGCTATTAATCATGTCTCATGAACAGGGCCCATGTAAACCAAAGGCAAATGGCACATCTCTTGGACCATCCCAGCAAAAAAAATCACTTTTGCCCCTATATCTTCTGCTGACGTGTAAGATACTCAGAATGAGAATGGACACACAGAGGCATCAAGCAATCGTCAAGTACTACCTACTGATTTTTTTTTTCTTTTCTCTTCTTTTCCCTTCCCTCCTGTTTGCTTCCCTTTCCCTCCTTTCCCTTCCCTTCCTTTTCCTTTCTTTCCCTTCCTCTCTCTTTCATTAAAAATAAAGACTAAACTACATTTTCTGAGCTGAGGATACCAGATTCCTAGCTAGCATCTGGAAATGGCTTATTCCACATAAATATGCACCCATTACATTTTCTTTTAATGACAAAGTGAGGGTTTCATGGCCTTCCTCTACTTTCATTACATTTTCACGTAGATGGGCCATACATGTAGATTTCTTATCACTTGCTAAGCTACATGCCATGATGTGCAGTGTGTCTAATGTCATAATTAAATGTCATCAGACTAATATGTATGAGTGTTTTGAGCTTTATCACTAATTGCTGTGCTAGCATGAATTAGACAGTGAAGTAATTAGAAGCCCAAATGCATGCGTGTCACGTGGTGCAGTTGCTGGGGTGGGCTGTGTCTTTGGGTGTGTGTGACCAAGAGTGTGCTCATTCGAACCAGTTCTCCCCTCTTCCCCCTTGTTCCTGATTGCCAGCCTCTCCTGTCTATGCAGAAGTCTCTGAGACGATATCCGCAAGGAAGACTTTGTCTGTAAGAGGGAGCCCACATTTCTTTAAATAAGCAATTTTCTGTAATCAGTCACCAGGGAAAGCTTCACTGTGAAAACCAGAATTAATGGAAGACAGGTTTTAGGTTTTAGAGAAAGCATGTTTATCTTCAGGACAGATTAGTTGGGGCTGGGGTGTGCTTGCGTGTGTAAGAGAGGTTGGCGGTTGTGCAACAGAGAAAAGAGGATGACATTTGTTTTTAGCTTGAGCTCTTTTCTAATCTTCCCACATTCGTCAAATCCTTAAGGAAACATCCTGCTGATCACGTGACAGTTAAACTTTTCGTCTACCTCTTCCCCTCTGTTCTCAGTTTTGTACTAAACGGGAGTTAGAGGAGAGGCCGATAAAAATCATGTTCTGGCTTCTGGCTCCCTCCCCGGGGAGCTAAAAGGCACAGGTGAGGCCGTCAGCACTGAGACTCTGGGTCCGGGAGAGCCGCCTCCGGCCCTGGCCTCCTCCTGCTCGGGGTTCCTCCACGGCATTTCTTCAGTCAACAGACACCTTTTTCGTGAGGGTGTGACTGTATCCCTGTGCAGCTGATTTTAATCCACCACGCATTGTCCACTAGCTGAGGTAGACAATGTAACAGCCTCAGGAAAAGCCTGTCCTCTGATAACTTTTATCTGCCAGAGAGGCCATTACCACCTGCTTGATTTCTCAGGCAATTTTAATTCATTGCTGCCCAGCAATAGGAAATCTGAGAAACAGAGTCCTCCACTCTGAGTCACCACAGCCTCAAGATACAATGTGTGCTCGGCCTGTACCTGTTTTATTCATCCAGATACTTTTTTATATGACTGATTTATGTGCCGACCCCGCTAACGTCTGAGCAGCTTTGCGCCGTGGCTTTAGCTCTTGTCCTCAAGGGACTGGCGTAGCCCATGGAGCTGTTCCCCTCCTATGGCAGGAAGAGAATGAAAAAGCCTCTGCTACCGCCTGACAGTTTTGACAAGCCTTGTCAAATTCCCGTTCCCAGAGGTGCCTCGTGCCCATTAGGAGGCTGATTGCTTGTGGGGGAACCTCCTGAATTCCAGCGGAGACGAGATCAAGGCCTAATGCTGCTCGTGAACATGGGGCCTCCCTCTCCTTGACCAACCAATTCCGACAGAACGGCTTGTCAACAAATAGGCCTGGGCTAGGAAGATAAAGAGTTGTCATTTAGAAATAAACGCTGTTATTTCTCTTCACAATTTGTGACCTCTTTTCAACTCTGTTCCTCCCCGTCCCTCTCCTCCTTCTTCAGCCCTGCATTTTGAACACCAGCAACAAGCTCACCCAGCCAGTCCAGAATGGCCATATGCCAGCCTCCTGCTCAGCATGTGTGCACCGATGCTCGCTGCTGCTGGGAGCTTCTGCACCTGACCTTCCTGAGCAGCTCCCGCCCCGTTTGCAAACAATTCTAAGACAGTGTGAAACCATGTCAGAGGCAAATCACGAAACCCATTGTGTGCGTCCCCAGAACAGGCAGGAGGTACCTTTAATTCCTTCCTCTCGTTTCCACGCTCACCATTCCTTGTATATTGAGCAAGTTCTAATTTAAATCATTTATATTTAATGTAATTCCATGAACTCTTCTTCCCTTGGCTTTTCATCTTTCCGGTTGCATGTGTTGCCTCCACGTGCTCTTCCATTATCCTGCTGTCCCTCCCCACCCCCGCAGAGTGCTCACCACCTTGGGCTGGTCTGGGCTGTTTTCTGGTCTATGTGCCCCATAAAATTACAGACTTCATGAGGGCAGGGCCTATGCTTATCTTATGCCAATTTCTAGCACTGGACTTGGGGTACAAATGATGTCCCATAAATACTAGTTGAATGAATGGGTGAATGAATGTGTGCTTTGCTGTTCATAAGGTACTGTGTGAAATTGCTGCAGGACTGACTGTGATCCTATTATTGTGTTAGGGCAGATGAAATCCAAGTTCACAAATCCCAATAATAAATTGCTGTGTACGAGAATTGCCGTATGACAGAATGAAACAAACTTCTAATGGTGGTGGCAGCAGAACGGCAAAAGGGAGCCACCAATTAATTCTTCGCTTTCTGTCCTAAGTATTTATACAAAGAAATAACATCATAAATCTATGAGAATATTCATTGTAGCTTTATTCCTAATAGCAAAACATTAGAAATGACCCAAATGTTTATCAACAGCTGAATGAGTAAACTAAATGCGTCATGTCCATACACTGGAATAAAAATTAGCAAATAAAAAAGAATAGAAAAACTTGGATACATCTGAAAAACATTATTTTGCCTGAAGAAAGCCAAGTTTAAAAAATTACACAGTTGTCCCCATTTACATGAAGTTCAAGAACAGACAAAGCTAACGTAAGGGAGTAGAACTCAGAGTAATGGCTGCCTCCGGGCGGAGCAGTGGGTCGGTGAGAAAGGCATACCGGGGGCCTTGCTGGGGATCGGTGTACACGTGTTTGTCAAAATTCATCCACGACTCACCGGAGGTCTGGGCACTTCACTGTAGATCAGCACGACCTCAATTTTTAAAAGCTAGGAAATTTACAAAAAGTTAAAAGAAGAAAAAAAGTGTAATAGTCTTATCACCTAAAGATCTCTATTGACATATTAGCTTAGTTCTGTCTAATACTTTTATGTATGCTTATTTAAAAAAGAGTTGTAACCATATTTACATGTAATCTTTTGTCCCTTTTTCAGTTAGTGTTATATTATAGGCATTTCCCATATGAGAGTGTGAATTTTAAAAAACACCATTTTTAATGGCTGCATGTCCCTGTGACACTGCTCACCTGATCACTATCGCTTGCCTATAGCCATTTCCTAAGCAAATAATGTCCAGGTTTCTAGCTTGAGTCACTGAATTGTTGCCTGATGACAAATTCACAGAAGTAGAATAGGTAAGAAAGAATGAACGCTTTAATTTTTTTTTAATACATGTGTAGTTTAAACCTTAGTTTTAGTACCTTATGAAGATGCAAGTACAGAAATACAGAGCTAAAACAGCTAATGGCAGTCCATTTTACAGTTTTTAAAGATTTATTTATTTATTTATTTATTTTTAGAGAGAGGGGAAAGGAGGGAGAGAAACATCAATGAGCAAGAGATACAGTGATCATTTCCCTCTCATACACCCCAACTGAACACCTGACCTGCAACCTAGGCATGTGCCCTGACTGGGAATCGAACCAGTGACCTTTGGGTTCCCAGGCTAGCACTAAGTCCACTGAGCCACAACAACCAGGGCCGTTCTGCAGTTTTTAAATGGGTTTCCTCTACTAGCCACAAACCCAAATTCACTTCTGAATCTCTGCTGTGTTGTCTATACTGGAGTCAAAAGGCAAATATCCATTATGAAGTGAATTATTCCTTGGCATGTGTGAGGATAGCTCAAATGCTCTCACAAACGCTGTCAATTTCATTTTAGTTTGTGGTACTAAAAAAATACATATGTCAAAGCTATTAAATTAGCATTCACGTGTCCCTAGTGCCTAAGAGCTGTAGGCTTATAGCTGAGTGTTTGGCTTGATTCCTCCATTACTGAAATGTCTTACTTCTTCTATTCACCAGCCCATCCTGTGGAAAGCTTGTGACCTTGAACTGAACCCTTTCTTGTCTAGGATTCTTTACCTGCATATCTTCTCAGTGTCCCTTCCCCACCTCTTGGGACTCCTCACTTCATATCCTCTGTGGAGAAAGCCATGGTCAAAGTCTGAAAGAGAAGGAGCTGACAGACCCATTGTTCTGTGTCATGTGCTTTACACAAGTTTTCTTGTTTAATTACCTTGACAGCACTTTAAGGTAAATATTGTGATTCCTGTTTTACTGTAGAGGAAACTGAGACCCAGAGAGTTAAGGTAAGCTGCTCATTATAGAAGTGGTTGTTCAAATAACAGATGTTTATGGTCTGAAGATAAACTAGCAAGTCAGATCTTGCACTTAGTCCCCACTGCAGTCGCCTGTCCCTGGAAAGGCCCCTGGGCTATTGCAGCAGGAGACAAGACGCCACAGCTTTCAGCAGACCTGCCTTAGCAAGAGCGAGGTCAACTAGCAGGGCACTGGTGGGCAGATGTTCGAGAACAAGCTCTGTGCGGCAGGCTGCGTCTTAGGCCACGTCCTGTCCTCACTAGTCATCGAATGTAATACCCTCCTCCAAGTTGTGGTTCCATCAAGATGGCTGCATTTCCATGAAGCTACTTTAAAATGAAGAGAAAACAGCTGATTCTCCAAGCTGCCATAGTTTCTTCATTGGAGCTGCTGTTCACAGTGAAGTGATGTTTTTTCAACAGAAAGTTAGTGTGGTGGAAGACTTTAGAAAGGGTCAGGCTCAGCTCAGAGAGGGGAAGAGACATACAGCGGGTTTAGTGACAGTTCTGGGTCGCCATTTCGAGCTTTCCCACATTTTTCCTAGAAGGGGATTAAGTATCAGGAACCTCTTTGAACACCTTGGGTCTTCTGGGGTGTGTTTCAAGTGATACTTCTGGCAAACGATTTTTCTGCTTAACATTTGCCTTCCCACTTGAGGCGAGCAGAGCTCCCTAACCTTTCTCATATGGAGAGACATAGTGGAAGTAATGACATTGGTAAGGGCTGTCCTTGGTTGGTGGTCATATTACTGGGAAAGGGACCAGCCTGGAGCAGGTCTGCCTCAGGCTGGCCAGTCACATGTGGGTTCTTGACGTTATGCAGGAAACGTTTCACAACGTGAGTCCAGGTGATTTTGAGAGTACGTACATTCAGTAAAGCCAGGCACAGGGAAACAAGGAAGGGCTTAGGATGGAAAGAAGCAGCAGGACAGCCTGGGCGGTGCTCTGCTTTGGCTCCCTACAAATGCCATAGGAAAGAAGTGAGCCATGGTGGGACTGCTGTCAGCTTACTGGGAAATCAGAGAAAAGTGGTCTTGGAGACTGGTTCAGGGGTTTAGCTCAGAAGCTGCTGCTGTCCACTGCCCTCCTGGTTGCAAGTCCCGCGGAGACCCTTAGAGTTTAGGAGCTGCTTGCCTGTGGGGGAAGAAGAGTGGGAAGGGAACAGCACGGGCTGCTCCTGGGAGGGAGAACTGGCTCTGGGATCTTTGTTGTTTTTGTTTTTTTTAGGGTTTTTAAAGGCTGGGAGTTTAGGGGAGGTCTTAGGGGTAAATCTCAGTAGAATATTCATCAGCTTTATGCTGATGAACACAAACGAGAGTTAGTCCCTTAACTTCATTTGTCCTTGGGTGTGGTTGACAAACGGCACTAATTGAATTTCTGCTATTTATCTTCCTGAATAGAGTGATCTAAGCTATTTACCCTCTGCTTGGGGAGAAGTGTAAGCCATCTATTCGTAAGTGTCCTTGGTTAAGGAAGATAGGATTTTGCCTTTTCCTAGATGGTTGTGAACTGCTTGGCCATTTTCTCTCTGCTTCAGTTTCCCTATTCCACTTGTCCTGGCCTGTCTCAGTGACCAATCCCAGGACTCTGGCCACCCTGGTTCTGCCTGGCTGCCCTGAGGTCTGAGGGAATCACTGTCTTCACCGTGACCCGTGCTTTCTGCTGCTTGGAAACTGCCTGAAGAACCAGAAAGCAGAAACATTCCAAGTACTACCTTAACCTTAGGGTAGATGGTTTCCTGTACAAAATCCAATGCAAACTTCTGAGGTTAAGGGATATCTTTGTAATCTCTCTCTCCCTCCCTCACCTCCTCAAACATTAAATAGAAAAATAATTTTGAAATAACATCTTGTATATACAATCTTATCTTAATATTGAAGGGATACTATCAGGTAGTAGACGGGAGAGGTATAGAAAGAGGCAGAACCAGAGAAAGGAAGGTAGATGGAGAAATTGCATTTTACCAGTAATATTCAGAATCACTTATCCATGAATCATAAACTATTAAAAAGCTTCCCTGGAATAACATACTGGGCACTATTAATACCAATCCAATATCTAAGTTGATTAGGAGAATAGGTAACAACACTAAGAAATGTAGTATGAAGAAACAACTTTGGGGTCAGTGAGATCTGGACGTGAATTCCAGTGTCTATGTAAGACAAGTTCAAACCTGTAGGGAATTTTTATGAGTTTACTTGAGCCAAAACTGACAACAATGGCTGGGAAGCAAGACCTCAAATGCTCTGGAGAGGAATAGTTTTGCAGCTTCTTTTATGCATTTGAGATAAGGAGAGAACATAAGGAAGATTCCATGAAGGTTAGAGAAAGCCAGGCAAGGACTGGATTACAAGACAATTAATAAGATTCTGTGCTCTCTTGAGGGTGGATACACTTTAGAGGGGTTTTACTTCTGGCGTTTTAAAGGCGTGTTAACCTAGATGCACTAGAACAATGGACAGGGCTGGCTTAAAAACCTTTCACCAAAGAAGTTATAGGCCTGGGGTGTGACTATCCACCATGACCTGCTGAGTTAGGAATTTATGGTTTATTATAGCACCCCTTTCTCATCCACACCAGCTATGCTACCTGTTAGTTTTGTGACCGTGGAAGTTGTTGAAAATTTCGGTAAAATGGGGATAATAACACCAACCTTCTGAGGCTATTCTATTAACTGAGGGAGTAAGGCATGTGAAAGTACTAAGTGCATACATTTAATAGGAGCTCAACCCACGTGAATTCTCCGTGTGGTAGCTTTATGCTAATGTGGCGTCATGCTGTGGCACCGCTGTTAGAGCGAGTTTCTCTTGGCACTTTGATAATGATTTTTTGAATGGTGTCCAGAACAGATCCACCTCACCATATGTTTTATGGTTTAACAATCAGTGTTTCAAAAAGGTATAACTGGACAATGTGCGAGGGTAGAAGGCGAAGCTGTCTTCCTTGTGTCCATAGGCAAAAGGCAGGGCTCCCATAAATGCTTCTGGTCAGTTAGTATATTCAGTCCATAAGTGAAAAGGGCTCTCCATGAATTACTGAATCTCATGACAGTCCCATGAAGTAGGTGTCATTAATCTCATGTTACAGTTAGAGACACTGAGGCTGGGAGACTAAAGTGTCCCAGGTGGCTCTGCTAGTAAGTGGCAGGGCTAGGATTCCAGTCAGTTCTTCCTGAAGCCTCCTCATTTTTCAGGTTTGTGAATGGACGCACGGTTTGAGTACAACAAAACAATGTGGACAATCCTAACATTTTACTGTAAAACATGACATTGCTTGGGAGTCAGGTGATGCCTTCACTTCTCCATGCTCTTTGGGTATAATACGTGGCCTGACAGCTGGGTACACAATACACTTTCTGATCTAGGTCAAAATGGAAACTTAGTGCAAGAAGAAAGAATAAAGTTAATATCATCAACATCACCCAACTGTCACTGTTAACATTTTGGCTCACACACATTTTTATTAAAAATTTGTTTTGTTTGTTTTAGAGGTGATTTTACCATTTGCTACCAACTAGAAAATGGGACAACGATACCAGAATCTTACAAAGTTCTTACTTCTTTACCCATGGCTGCTTTTCTGACTCCATTTCCTCAACCCTCAACCCTCGGCTCCCCCTCCCCCCTTTCTGGCTTGTTGTCCCTGGAGTGCACCCCCACCCCCCATCAGCAGGAAGTGACCCTCTTGGCTTACAGGACACATCCTTTACTTGCCATCTCTGAGAACCTAAAGGCTGGAATTCCTGCCTGCCCAAGAATCTTTCTTCTGGACATTTCACAGGAATTTTCTCTTTTGCAAGCCATGGAAGAATACAATATATTTTAGAAAAATTCTATTCAAAAGTTAAAAATTTAAAAAGATTTGGCTTTAAAGGGATAGGGTTTAGATATCTGAAAAGTTTACTTAGGTAGAACATCTCATCCCCAAATAAAGGCACTTCACTCATGATAATGAGAAACGGTCTGAGCTCTGTGTTCAGAGACCTGAGCCTGGAAGCCCATTCTAAGCCTACAAATATCAGGCGCGCCCCTTAACTGGGTCTGTCTGTCCCTCCATCTTCAAAATGGGGTGATAATATGGATCTGAGGGAATTTCCTTTGTAATCAGAGCAAGTAATTCAGAGGACTAGGCTAGCCATTCTCTCTTGCTAGGTCATATGTGTCAGTCTATGTATCTGAAATGTTCATCATTCATTCTTTAGCTCTTCCTGGAGCACTGTCCAACTGTGTAAGTCTTAAATTTGTTCTGCAGAAAGAACACAAAAGAGTTAAACCGGAATGCAGTTTTATGCTGTTTTGGAGTTTTTCCTTTGTTTAACATCAAAGTGGTCTGCAGTCCATTTTGCCAGTTTACACATATTGTAGTACTCAGAGAAAGGCTTGGAGGAGCGAGCTGGCTGCCTGATTAGCTGTGACTCCCTCGCTGGCTGGCTTAAGAGACCAAATGGATTCGACCCCTTTAAGGTTTTAATGATAAGGGGATAGTTGAGGGGGAGAGGCTCCCTCCCTTTTTGAGTGAGACGTTGTGGGGGCCCCACTGATAAATCACTCCTTCCCTGTAAATGCGCTCTCACACTCACACAGGCACAGACTCAGATGGTTCCCACTTGAAATTTCTCATCAACTGCAAATAGCTCCCAGCCCAAATGGTTGAACTGCTTTCCAGCCTCCTCTTTGTGAGGAGGTTTGAGCTGTGACTGGCCCCAGGGACCCGTGGGTGTACAAAGCCTGTGCCGCCCAGGAAACAGTCAGAGACTCACTTTGTCACCAACCCACCCCACTCCACCACCCCTACGTCATCACCCTCTCCTTCCCCCTCAACTCTGAATGCCATAGAAAAAACACCAGCAACATAAATAATTTGGAAGTCAGACTTGCCTGCCCACTCGGTAACCAGAGCAGGTTTGCCCAGCTCTGAAGGAAGCTACCCAGGCTCCGCAACCGAAGAAGCAGAAAGGAACTTGGCTGGAGAGCTGGGCATTGCCCTCACCTGCCTGAATCTTGTTCTGCTCCTCCTTCTTCTCCCATCTGACTTGGGAGAGCGGGGGATGCCACTTGGCCACTTTTGGATCTGTCTCCCCCACCTCTGCCTTCCTGTCCCTTATGTCCAGGCTGGAAAGCTACTAGCTCCCTCCATCAGTGGGAGTCATTTGGAGCGTGCCAGGTTCTCCTTTCCGTACAGGTGTGCAGCTGGGATAACCGATGATTAATGCGTGTGTCTGGTCGGGCCTTCAGGGTAATTTGATTTGCTTGATATCTAGAGTGATCACCTCTCTTTCCTGTCTCCTCCCTTTCTTTTTCTGAGTTCGTGGCAGTGTTTACCTTAGTTGGTGTTTTAAGTTGATGAATGACACTTGTTTCTGGTGTTTGTTTCCGCCCAAGTTTTAATTAAATGTTGCATGAGGCTTCTGCAATTATGGATCTGGATGTCTCTTCCTCATCTGACCTCTCAAAAGTTACTCAGCATTCAGAACTTTCCCTGGTTTCCCTCTCTTCCTTCCTCACCATCAACCCCCCCATGCTGACGGGCTGGCAGGAGGCCCCCATCACTGCAGCCAGTCCTCTGGGTTTTATGGTCTGTGATGGCAAATCCACATCCCAAGCCTGACGGAATCCATTAAGCTGGAGGAAGGCGCGGACTCCCAGAAGAATGAACTCGTCTGCTGGCAGAGAGCTGTGCTGTGCCCTGGGTAAAGGGACGTCTGAAAAATTACCCCTCTCAGTAGATGCTGCAGGAGGGTTCTGTCTCTATAAGGGGTGAGGTGGACGCTGAGTTTTCTTTTTCCTTTTTTTTTCCCTTAAGAGCTATGTGTGTGGAGGAGGAAGCAGTCTGTGTTTGTTCCAACTGAAAGAATGCTCACACAGCCGGGGCAGCCAGAGCAATGGATTAATGGTCTAGGAAATAGATGAACTAAACCAACCCAGGCTCACTATCTGCCTGCAAAGTTGAGATAAAATAAGAGCAAGTACATCTGGTTCAATTTATGGCAGGTCCACAGTTGGGGCCAAGAAGTAAACTGGACATGCTTCTGAGGTTGCAAAACCTGGCCAAATTTCTTCAATTATATTATCCACCTGCTTTTGTTTTGTTTTGCCTAATTCACTCTTAGAAAACTCATACGGAAGATATTCTAAGTTGGAAGAGGAGAAAAATATCATATTCTTAAGAAAATGTTAAGAGAAATTTTAGGCCCAGGTGGGTAAGGGCATGACTTAGAAACACTTTTACAATTTCAACACGGACTTAGGAAGACTGTGCTGGGTATTGTGAAGACACAGTGACATGGGGCATGGCCCCTGCTCTGACGCAGTCTTCAAAACCCTGTTGGGGACAACAGCTTAGACACATTGAAAGCAGTGGAATAGAGGCAAGCTGGTGCCACGGAGAAGAGAATGGAGTAGCTATCAGGATACGGGTTCTATTCTTTCCTCTGCCACTAATGAGTGCTGGGACTTGGGGCAAGTAATCATTCAGTCATGGTGTCCCTTGCTACCTATGAAGGGAATTGAGTAAAATAATCTCCTAAAGTTTTAGAGCCTTAATTTTCAGAATCTAATTGCCCTCACCAGCAGGTCTATTCTAAAACCAAGCAATAAAGGGAACAATGCAGATGAAGGATGCTGTGAGAGAGCGTTCGGAAAGGGCTGTGTCTCCATGAACAGGAACGCTTGAGGAGGGGCTAGTGACGGGCTGGGGGCTCAGGTTGGACTTTGAAAGGTGGGCAGGAGATCCAGCGGAGAGTAACCTCAAGCTGTGTTTGGAGAATGGGAAGAGGCCAGATGATTGGAGCAGATTGCAGAGGTGCGTAATGAGAGAGAAGGTGGAAAATTGGACTGGGGCCACACGGGGAGGGTGTTGAACTCTGGCCTAAGGAATTAGAACTTGAGCTTGTGAGCCGAAGGCAGCTGCGGAAGGTGTGATGTAACAGAGGGGAGGCTGGACAAGGTGTGTACCTGGGACAGTGTGGAAACAGATCAGCCTTCACTTTCGGCATCAGTGCTGGCCTGCCATTGGCTGTAGAAGCTTCCCCTCGCCACGCTCCACTTTCTCCCAGACGTGGCTGCACTCAACCAACAATACGCGATTGGTCAGAAGACAGGGAAAAACACGAGTTATATATAGCCTGTGGGAGAGGGACAACACATTAATTTTTGTTGTTGTGGTAAAACAGACATAACATAAAATTCACCATTTTAGCCACTACTCGGCACACCACCCGTGGTATTAAGCACATTTACATCGTTGTACATCCGGCACAACTATCCATTCCGGAAGCTGTTCATCCTCCCAGACAGAACTCTGTGCCCATTGAACAATGACTCCCCTTCCTCCCTCCCCAGCCCCTGGTAGCCACTATTCTACTTTCTGTTTCTAGAAATTTGCCTATTTTAGGTGCCTCATATAAGTGGAATCATATGCTATTTGTCCTTTTGTGTCCGGCTTATTGCATGCAGCATAATGCCCTTGATATTCATCCGTGTTGTGACAAGTATCAGAGCTTCATTCCTGTTCAAGGCTGAAAAATATTCCATTGTATATGCCACATTTTGTTTATCCACGGGTCTTCTGATGGACCCCAGGTTGTTTTCACCTCACCTTTTTGGCAATTGTGAATGATATTGCATTTAACATTTGAAATTTGGCTGAGGACAGTTTTATTTTCTGTAAGGTATGCTACGCATTGTTTTTCCCACAGAGACTTCGAGCAGCTGAGGTGCTCACAGATGACTCAGGTTAGTCTGATGATCTGGAGAATGGGATCTGAGGGCTGGAGGGGGTTTGGAACTAGAATGGCTTTTCTGACAGCTACTCAAAACTCTGCATAAGATTATTAGAGAAGGTCTTGGCAGAAGAAAGGCGGCCTTCCTGGAAGCCGCCTCGGGAAGGAGGCAGAGAATCAATCTTCTTCCCTCAGTACCTGCCCCTGGGTTTCTTCTCTGCTTCCTCTCCTGTCCCCAATCAAATCTGCTTGCAAAGAAGAATTAAGGAACAAACACTGACTGAACTTAAACTAATGTGTTGTTTTTCCTGGGAGTATTTGCCTTTTAAGTTTAGTGTCTTGGGAGGGAATAAAATGAAATGGGTCCCAGCATTTGACACTCAGATGGAAGAGTTGTGTCCTGACCTCCCACTTTGCCGTTAATCTCAGTCAGGTGCCCTTCCACTCGGACGCATTTGGGTCAGACGCACTGGGGCCTGAGGAAGAAGGTATTGGCCCTTTTGGGAAGCCTTTGCCTTCGCAGAAGAAATGGGAGAAGGAATTAGAAATCTCCAAGGAGGAGCAGTCCCTTGCGTTTGCTCCTTCTTCTTCTTCTTTTTTTTTTTTTTTAAGATTTTATTTATTTTTAGAGAGAGGGGAAGGGAAGGAGAAAGAGAGGGAGAGAAACAGCAATATATGGTTGCGTCTCACATGGCCCTCACTGGGGACCTGGCCCGCAACCCAGGCATGTGCCCTGACTGGGAATCGAACCGAGACCCTTTGGTTCCCAGCCCACGCTCAATCCACTGAGCTACATCAGCCAGGGCTGTTTGCTTCTTCTTCTTGTCACCTTTGCTGGAGAGAATCTTGGCATTGCTCCAGGGGTCTCTGCAGAACCTTGCAGTCGTTATACTTTTCTGGAATGGGGTAGCTGAGGGCATGACTCCCTTCTTTTGGGGACTGTCTGGGAATGTTTTCTTTAGTTAGTTTCACAAGTGTGACCTGCCCGAATCAGGGACACCCAGCTGTTTGCCCACACAGCTGCAGGTGACTCAGAGAGGAGCTTCTCTGGGCACTCTGCATGCCAGCTCAGCCTTCTGGTGATGAGAATCACCCCAGGGGTTCCCACTCTGCCTCCACATGTCCCACCCTTGATGCACAGAGAAGGTGTGTGATCCCAGGTAAGCTCACAAAGGAGAGGTGACAGCCTTGGGGGCTTGTTGTGCTTCAGCATGGTGGAGTAGAAAGAGTAAGCAGCCACTGTGGCAGGGTGTGTTCAAGGAATTACAAAGGGTCCTTTCTCTTTGGATACCCAATAAAGAGGACAAAGGTTGTAGTATGGTTATCATATATTTAGTCAGATAGTCCGTCAACAAACATTTATTGAGTACTTCCAAAGTACTTTTAGTAGGGGCTAAAAAGATAAAAGGACTATTTTCTGTGTGCACCCAGTCAAGTTAAGAAGGAAGGAAAGTTCACAATCAATCCTAACAGAGTGTGAAAGATTATATTTTCCCAAAATGGCTACAGTTTTTGTTCTAAAATAACGTGTACTGATAGAAAACTTGAGATATAGTAAGGCCAACAGATCAGGAGACAATTACCACTGAAAAGGCAGTTTGTGATACTCACAGATCCCAAAGGGTGGGGCCTGCCACGCTCTGTTCCAGGGGCCACTTGGGGAAGCACCAGGGCACTCAGGAAGCAGAGAGGAGGGAGAAACTGTGGGCAGCACCTTTGTAGTGGTTTCTGTGGGAAGGAACTGTGAAGTGGGATAGGCAGCTTAGGATTGGCCAGTTTGAATAATTTTAGTGAGCTCTGAGGCATGGGCACCAGTTGGCTGGGACCCGGCCTTGTGGTGATCAGGGCAGCGGGATAGCAGCTCAGGGTATGGAAACCCAATAAAGATATCAGTTGGGTGTGGGCTCTGGATTGCTTGGTTTGTATTTAAGAAGGGTGTTTGTGGATAGATTGCTTACAATCTCTAGGAATTGGTTAACCCTGGGAGGGACAGTCCCTCCCAAGTTAGCAAGGTCCCAGAGGTCAAAGCCTCAGAATACAGAAAATAAAGGATGTAACGAATACAATAATATTTCTGGCCCTGCATGCTTTCCTAGAACCTTGCCACTCCTCCATCAAGAAGAGGACTCTTTCCTCTTACCTTGAGCTTGGGGGACCTTTGTACCTGCCTCCATGAAGAGACTGAGGGAGAAGTAACACCGTGGCTTCCAAGGCTGGGTTGATATGGCTTCCACTTGGCTCTTTTTCTGTCGGGACACTTGCCCTTGGAACTCAGCCACCATGTTTGTAATGTGAGGAAGCCCAGGGCATGCAGAGAGGCCACATGTCTGCAATCTGATCAAGAGCCCAGCTGAGGTCCTAGCTGTTAGCCTGCATTGAATGGCAATGCGAGCGAACACGGCTTATGCCCTGGCCCCAGCCTTTGAGCCATGTACCTCATGCCAAATGGAGCAGAAGGAAGCCGTCCCTCCTGAACCCACCACCACCAAGTGCAGATTTGTAAGCAAAATAAATGTTATAATTATTTTCAGGCACTCATCTTAGGGTAGTATGTTACACAGCAGTAGATAACCAGGCACAGGATGATAGGCTGGTGCTGGGTAGGGGAGCACAGGATGGTTAGCGCACTCCTGGGGAGTCTGGGGATAGGGACAGGGATGAAGACAGGTCAGAAAAGGCATCCTGGAAATGACGAGAGCCAAACTGGAGAGCTTACTACATGCCCAGGTACTATTTTAATCGCTTTATGTGCATCTGAAAACTGTTTGTACTCCCAGCACTTCTGACTGGCAAACGTGTGGGATTTTTCCTCATACCAACTAGTTTTCCAGATACCAGCTGAGTAGCCTACAGTTCAATTCAATTCTACCTGGAGTCAGTGCAGATCCACAGGTCCCACAAAACTACTCCCCCCACCCCCAGATGCCAATTTCAAGTTCTAGGTTGTGACTCATACTTTTGAACAACCAGCTGGAATGATTCACATAACGCAGGAAAAGCGTTTTACTTCTAAAGGCTACAACTCAGGAAAGCCGAACGGAAGAGATGCACAGGGCGAGGGATGGCGGTGAAGGAGGCGTGCGGAACTTCCGTGCCCTTTCTGGGGGGTAGTCCTTCGAACACTGTTTGATGTTAGGAACTCTCAGAAGCCATCTTAGGAGTTCCCATTATGCAGGCATCATTGATGAAATCATTGACCACTGGTGATTGAACTCAATCTCTAGCTCCTTCACTGCCCAGGAGGGTGGGGGTAGGGCTGAAAGTTCTAACCCTCTAATCACATGGACAGTTTATCTGGCAATCAGCCCCCAGCTGCAGGGGCCACCCTTGTCACCGTATTTGCATAAACTCCAGTAGGGTTTAAAGGGGCTTGTTACGAATAACAAAAAATGCTCTTATCACTCAGGAAATTCCGAGGGTTTTAGAAGCTCTGTGTGAGGAACTGGGGAGAAGAACAGATATATACGTCTGTCACAGTGCATTAACTCACTTAATCCTTGTAACAGCCCTGTGCTGTTAGTACTATTCCTACTGGGATGAGGAAATTAAACTCAGAAGGTCACACAGCTAGAGGAATGTATAGACCTGGGGTTTCGGTCAGGTAGCCTACTTTTTACTGCCAAATTATGCTGGCTTATTAATTCAACAGCCTCTTCCTTTATCACAGAAATAACAGAGACCATTTGTTTACCCACTTAACAAAATTTATTGAGTGCCTACTTTGTGCTATACAATGACACAATGATTTTGAAGGATGAAGAGAAGTTTATGTAAAAATGATAAAGTTCTAACAAAAAATAAAAACATGAAGGAACTTGATGCATTTTTATTTTAAGCTTTTTATTTTGAAATAAAGATCAATTTATATGAAGTCCTAAAAAGAAAGTACGGGGAGGTCCAGTACCTCCACCAGCCCTTGTCTCCCCAAACCGGTCCCTTGTGTAACTGCAGTACAACATCAGCACCATGAAACTGAAATTGGCACAACCCACGAAACCTCCTGAGTATCCACAGGTTATATGTGACCTCGTGCATGTCTGCCACTATGTGCAAGTGTGTCAACTCTATCTCACGTGTAGTTTTGTGTAACTACCACCAGAATCAAGAGGTATAGTTGTTTTCTCACCACATTCCTGGCACGGTTAGTGCGATTGGGACAGAGCACTGGTGGAGCAGAGGAATGGAGCGGTCAGAGAAGCGAGCAGAGGCCACGTCCCGGAGGACTTCCTCACATTAGGGGGCTCTGCATTTTGAGTGGAAGCTTTTGCACAGTGATAAGGATTGAAGTGGAAGTACCTTTAGAGAGAGGCAATGGAAGGCCTTATACCCACCTTGAGGTGTAAATAAACGATTTAAAAAAAAATTTTTTTTTAAATTTTTTTTGAATTTGTGACTAAATTCATCTGATTTATTTATTTTTTTAAGATTTTATTTATTTTATTTTTAGAGAGAGGGGAAGGGAGGGAGAAAGAGAGGGAGAGAAACATCAATGTGTGGTTGCTTCTCATGTGGCCCTCAATGGGGACCTGGCCTGCAACCCAGGCATGTGCCCTGACTGGGAATCGAACCAGGACCCTGTGGTTCCCAGCCTGCGCTCAATCCACTGAGCTACACCAGCCAGGGCTTAAATAAAAGATTTTTGTTAGAACCTTTCCTAAGAGTGGGCTTTCTGAGCTGAGAGGGAAGAGAGAGACCATGGACAGTGGGTGACAATATGTGGATGTGGGTGGGATGCAGGTGATGGTCACTCTGACCTATGACCGACCTATGACCAGCCCTCTGCCTGTCTCTCTCTGCCCCTTATGGTCACTGCCTCCCGAGCTGCCCTCTGACCATGAATTTACCAGCTTTGCTACTTAATCCCTCTTTCCACCCTCTGGCCGGTTTGACTCTGGAAACAACTACAAAGGATTAGTGTGTTTTGGGGTTTTGTGTAATATGGAATGAAATATAGAGCACACTTTTACAGTTTGCCTCATTTGCTTCCTGTCACCAAAGCAAAATATAAAGAAGACAGTTGTGGCAGCTGCTACTGAATTTAGATTGGAAAAATGATTTGCTTGAGCAAAGTGGCCATCAGATAAATCCCATGCATTTGTTTCTTTAAAAAATGTGTTTGCTAGAGAAAGAGAGGGCTGCCACCCTAGTTTTTGAAGGGGTGGTCCCAGAAACATTGGCTTCATTTGGAAGGAGTATTGTGAGTTAGTGTCCACCAATTTAAGAGAAACGTTGGAATAATAAAAATTAGGAAGGCCTTTCAGCCTTTCAGCTTGTGATAAAACCCTGTCCTTTATCATGATCTCATTTAATCCTCGTTATGAGATGGGTAAAGTAGCATAGGAGTATATTACCTCCAGTTTACAAATAAAGAGAAGAAGAGACAAAACTACAAATGAACAGCTAATAAGGAAAGAGTACATCTTTCCGGATTTAATTCTTCATGAGAGTGGTAGATGAAAAAGAGGATCTACGGAAAGTAACCTCACAGAATGACTTGATCATAAATTGCTAACTGGGCAGGTCATGGTGGGTAGTCACACCCCAGGCATGGACTTTTTATTTTTTATTTTATTTGACATGTAACCTTTTCAGTAAAAGGTTTATCTCTTCCTTAAACAAGCCCGGTTCATTGTTTTTGTGCATCTAGGTTAACAGACCTTTGAAATAAGCATAACCACCCTCAAGAGAACACATAATCTTGTTAACTATCCTGCATAATCCAATCCCCGCCTTGCTTTCTTTCACCTTCATGTAATCTTCCTTATGTTCCCTCCTTAATTTCAAATGCATAAAAGAAACCGCAAAACTGTCATTCTAGAGAGCATTTAAGATCTTGCTTCCTGGAAATTGTCATCAGTTTGGATTAGATAAATCCTTACAGAAATTCTCTGCAGGTCTGGCTGTTTCTTACCTTGACAGAGCCCATGCCATTTGGGTGATCAATTTAAATGCATGTGGTCCAACTGATCTTCAGGTGAGAGTCACACCTCGAAGACAAGTAGAGGAAGACACTTCCCATTTATTTGGTGCTCATTTTGTGCCAGAAACAGGGCAAGGTGGCTTATGCTTGTTATCTCACTGAATCCAAATTGTGAGAACAACCAGAACCCAGAGCAAACAACAGCATTCTCCAGGGCTGTCTTTTTAAAAAACTGTAAGTGAGCTCACCTTGTTTTTGGTGACCTGGGCTTCCCTTGGAGGAGGTTTTCCATGCTGTGCCCTGCCTGCTGCCCAGAGGTAGAAGCTCCATTTCTGAGGCTGTTTGTTAAATCAGAGCTGAGGCATATGTCCTGTGGCCGCGTCTCTGCAGGCTTCCACAGCCCATGGTAGACATGGGGTCCTTGTTACTGCAGCCACTCACATCGTGGCCCTTGTCCTCATAGGTTCACCGGGACCTCCAGACCCTGCAGAATCTCCACTAGGTATTTCTGAGAAGGATCAGGGGTGTCCCAAAGGCATTCCCAACTATCTGTCCCCACTGTGACTGCTCTGCCTCTTCCCCACGGGGTGCCAAGCTCCTGGCTGTCTATGCTCCACCGTCACCTGTGGAGGGGGTGGAGGCACACGTCTGTTCTCCTCTGTGTAGCACCCTGCTGCAGGGCTGGCCAGTCGGGGAAGCTAGTAAGCACTCCAGTGTTTCTCAGAATTTCAGCATCAAAACTCTCTCGGCTTCTCACAGAACTGGTTTCCTTAGTACACAGTTACAAGTGCTGATTCCTTGTGAGGATTAACTCCAATCCCTGCTGTGCTTGGCACATACACTCCCCAGTGACCACAGGGGACTTAGGGTCAACCTGCCTCTCTGCAGATGACCATGGCTGGTTACTGGGTCAAGTTCAAGGGCCTGGCTCCTTCTTTGCTCTGGGTGAATTCTCTCAATATAATCACTGATAAGGGGAGTGTCAGCTATTTATACTCCCCTCTCCCCATTCAATACTAAAATGTGAGTCACTGATAAAAAGCAGTCAGCAATTGCTGATTACTCACCCGAGCCAGCCACTAAGCAAGGAGCTTTCTGTGCCTTATCTCCTTTTAATCCCCAGAACAACCCTGAGACAGCACGAGCTACCTCAATGGGATCAGAGGTCAGTAGGAACCCGAGAGCACAGATGTGAGCTGTTGCCCAGTTTAAGGGACTGTACTTTTCTGTACCTTAGTCCCTTATCTGTGAAATGAGACAATTAGACCATATGTTCTTTAAATTCCTTTCTGACTCTAAAACTCACTTCTGTTGCCTTTCTAAGCAATATTGGCCATTTAATAAAAGTCAAAATTTTAAGCCCCCAAAGGACACAGGACTGATTGTAGACATAGTTCTATATTTAAATATCAATACATCAGCGGGTTATTATTTTGAGGAAGGAGTTGTTTCAAATGATCAGTGAAGGTCATCATATTTTTAATTGCAAGTAACAAAGCTCACCTCAGGCTGGGTTAGTGAATTAGAGAACTGACTGGCTCATTTCTGAAAGGTCTAGAACTGACTGTGGGCATCTTTCTGTTTACAATTTGTGGATTTTGTCTTTGCCCGGGGTTCACCTTTGTCCTCAGGCAGGGTTCCTTCACCTGGAGGACGGTCATTTGCAGTGCTAGGGGCTTACTCCTATCCAGGACAGCAAGCACTACTTTCTGTAATCATTGTACTGTTTTAACTTTCACTCTGATTGGCTCATCTCTGAACTGCTCTACTCAAATACTAGGAGTTAGTTCGCCTAGGTTATGAACCATACTTAAACCAATCGCTGTGGCAGAAGATAACTTCATGCTGATTGATTCTGTCAATCAGGTTCTACCCCTTAGAGCTGGGGGTAGATTCAGTCCTATCCAAGATTTCATGAGGTTGGACAGATTCTCCAAAGAAAATTCTGTGTAGTGCATCAGTCAGGTTAGAATAGGTTATGCCACAGTAGCAAACACACCCAACATCTTAGTGGTTTGGAACAATAAATACATTTCTTGCTCGTGTTTGATGCAGGTCAGCAGGAGGGCTCTGCTCATGGCGGTCCCTCCTGGAACCAGGCTGATGGAGGCTCAACTGTCAGCACGTGCTTTCGCTATAACTGTGGCGGGCAGGGGGGTGGGGGGGGTGGGAGGCGGCAGAGGGGGAGGAGGCTGGAGAGGCCAGCCCAACAGTTAAATGTTTCCAGCTGGAATTGACACGCACCCCTTCTGCTCACATTTCATTGGTGAAAGCAAGCCAAATGGTGACGTCCAACTTCCAGCGGGCAGGAAAGCGCAGTCCCCTGGGTGCTGTGAAGGAGAGGGGAGCTGTGTCAGTGGCCAGCAGTGATGTCTGACACAGCAAGAACAGATGCAGATAGATATCAACAAAACTCAAGGCGGAACTTCTGAAATCCTAACAAAAGGAGATGGGGAGGTGGCTGTGAAGCACTGGGAAGAGCACCAACTTTGCGTCAGAACATCCAGGTTGGAATATGAAATTTACCAGCTATTCCTCTAGGCAAGGAATCCGATCGTCTGTTTTCTCAACTGTAAAAATAGGGATAACGATGTTATGATGTTATCGCGGAGGGTCTTTATTGCAATTTGATGAAATCATTCACGTGAAAGTGTGTTGTGTTTTTGTAACCACTGTATGCTATGAAGAGTTATCTTAACTCTTTTTTTTGACTCAGATTCATATAGAACCTTAACGCCAATCCTTGTCAGGTCTGGAATGAGTTTTTGGAAAGGAGTTGCTGACTGTGCCTTTGACCTCTGCCCATCATTCTACCCCCTAGATGCGACCCCAAAATGTAGAAATGTGATAGAGATGGTTCTGATTTTTCAAACAGAAGCGTGTTCCTCCAAGGAGACTGTCATTTGTGCTTTCATTTCACAGCCATGTCAGTGGTCTACTTCCTCAGAGACGACAGTATGTCGTTTCAGTGCCATAAAGGTCTTGGTAACATGAGCTTTCTGAACTACGTAAGAGGGGCAGGTGGGCTGGGGCGTGGTGCAGTGGCAAACATGCCCCCCAGGGAGTCGGAGAGCTGGGTTCCATTCAGGACTCTGCTGCTCGTAGGCTGTGTGACCCTGGGCAAGTCACCCAACAAATGTAGCCTCATTTTGCTAATTTGAAAAGTGCAGATGGAAATTCCAGCCCCATCTTCCACAGAGGATTTTTGAGAGGATAAAGGAATTCGTATTTCCATTATATATCCACAAATATGCATAGAATACTTACCAGGTAGGAACAAGATGCTGAGCCAAGTGCCCAGGGAAAGTCAGTTAATCGGACGTGCAAACTCCACATGTGTGGCTCTGTTGGTGGCTGGGAGGGGGCTGGGGGGCTTAGCCCGGTAGGCAGAACCCTTTGGTTATTACAGGTACTAAAGACACAGAGGCAATATGGAGTTGGTGAGGTGGGAACATGGGGAGAGCCCAGGGGAAGATGGGCGCCTCCAAGGGGGTTGCACTGGCTGCTGCCCTCCAGGGACCCCTCCCCACTTTTGGTGGCTCCATCAAGAGAAGCTCTAAGTAGAAGCTGCAAGTAGAAGTGGTAGAAGGGGTGGACGGACACCCAGTGATGGAAAGGCAGAGCGCGAGTATTCACCTTGAGTGCCCTAACTGGCAAGTAGCTGCATACCTGGGGCTGGTGACTTACCTGTTCAAGGGGTGAGGGAATGCACCTTCTGGGGTTTTGCAAGTCATTCTTTCAGCCCAGCTTTCCAATCCCGGGGTCAAGGGGAGAGTTTTCAATAGCCTTTTCACTGGAATGGTGTCACCCTGCGTTCTGGGGAAGTACCCTGCCTTGTGCCCTCACAGAGAACCCCAGGATGTCTCTGTCCCTGCGCAGCTCTGAATCAGCTGTTCCCTTGCTGGCTTTGCTGGAGCAGGGCTTTGGGTGAGGGCTAATTAGATAATGTCTGTGAAGCACTTGGAGTTCCTTGGAGACAGGCTCACTCTCGATGTATTATTAATAGTGGTGAGCCTAGTGCTCCAAACAAAGCTGGTGCCTACTTAAATACCCAGGGTGGGGGCAGGGAGGAAGGGGGAGGGCTGGAAGGCAGGACCAGACAAAAGGGGCCATCCTTTGGGAAAGCCTTTAGGCCTGTCTTATGACCTGCAGGGTGGGGCAGAGGGCAGGGACTGTCATTATGAGATGGAAACTTGTGGGCCACCTGCTCCACAGACAGCACTTGTGTGGACAATGTGAGCAGGACAAACTGGCCCGTGATGGTGACATGGGAGTCCCACCAGGCTGTGTCCTACTCAGGGTACCGTGCCAGCTTCTAGGAGCACTGCTGGAGTTGGCCAGGATCCCCCACCCCCAGAGAGAGGAACTTTTGCTTCAGCTGGCTCTGTTTTCTAAGGGAGAAGAGAAAAATTACCTCCCTGGATTAACCCCTGCCCCTCCCAAAGGTCAGGGAATACTCCACTCAGATTTTAGTATTAAGTGGCTGTCTGTACTAATTTGGGGTGCCAGTGCCTGTATTGGGGTTGTGACTCTCCTCCTATGGA